>VZTL01037299.1:0-61876 GCA_013400535.1 Scopus umbretta | reverse complement strand
TTCTTTTTTTTTTTTTTTAAAGGTTGAGCCTGTATCTATTTTCTTTTCCCCAAATACTGGGTGAGCATTTCAGTAGCACATGGGTGAGCCAGTAAAACTGAGCAGCAGTGCTGTTTGCACAAATCCTCTCCAATCCTGTCTCCAGGTGCTTCTCCCTGCTTCTCAGACTTGCCCTATTGTACTAAACCAGCACATCTGCCTGAGTGGCTGCAGGTGTGATGAACCACACTAGTGAGCTGATGTGGTTAAAAAATGATCAGGTAGGAAAAGAAAACAAGACTTAGATTCCCAATCTGGTTCACTGAATGGCCACACCAGTCACTGTGCCAGCACAGTGCTGGGGTGAGAACAGCACAAATCAAGACTTACGCTGCCAGGAGAAACACATGTGGAAACACAGGCTAAAATCACAAGCTGGTAATTCACTGAATCCACATAAGCACTTAATCACATCCTCCTTTTTTTTCCCCTAAGTTCATGTGAAAACGTGCTATACATTATGTTCAAAATGAGACTTAGGTATAAGGGAGAGGAAGAAAACTCATCTGGCTGTCCCCAAATGCTGCTAAGTCCAGTCTTCTGACCTATTCCCACTGAAGGCAATGGGATGACATCTCCTTCTGCCAACTGAGGGTTCAGCAGATGTTTTACAAAACAAGAGGGGCAGGTCCCTGGGTAGCAGTGTTTTTAAAACTGATCAGCATAAACAGCCAGTTGGATTCTCTTCTTAAAAATGACAATACACCAGTTTAGTTAGGAAATGAATGAATGTGCACAGGGCAGCATGAGAAGAGGTAAGTGAGAAGAGCTATGACAGCTAAACTTTGCAACAGTGCAAACTCTTTTGCCACCAGTTAAGCCTGAGGTCAGTGGTCTGAGCAGACCTCGTGTGTAGGGTCCTTCACAGAGCCTTTGCTGTAACACCAATTTCATTCTATGCAAGTGAAGTTCTCCCTTCTGGCAAATGTAATACAGATTCTGGGAAGAGAGACCTGTGCTTGTAAGCTCACTCTTCCAGTATTTAATCAAATATAGTAGCAATGCTTAAGACGTTACTGCCATTAAAGATGAACCTGTTCAAGATGATTGTCTTTATCCCCTGTATTGTGGGACATCAGCCCAAGCTGACTCTGGCTTTCGGATATTAAGAAGCAGGGCTGGATAGAAGTAGGGTGTGGGGATCAAGAGGAAGAAATACTAATGAATCAGTGAATCAGTCCTTTGCTGATAGAAGGCATGGCTGCCTTGAATGAACAGTTACGTGGAGGATGTGAGATAATTTAAGTGGGGCTGTTATGAAACTTAACTATGAGATACTTTGAGTAACGATCTATAAAGCTGCTAACTGGATTCAGTAAGTTGTTGAGTCATTACCATATAAGACTGGGTTGCTCTGTATGGCATATAAAATCCATATGGCTAGAGACATCAGGTGGTTTGCTTTTGGTTAGAGAAGAAGATGGAAATGAGCATACATGTACATGGATTATCAAGAATAAAAAATTATTAATGAAAATAATTAGCTGCAATTATATACCATCCACACTAACATTATTTTGTTTTTGTTTTTGTTAATTAAAGATGTCCTGTGATTGAGAATTAGCAGGCATGAAATTAGCATGGATGTTTTGAGGCAAAAAATATAGTGTGTTCTCTGCACTGATGTATGTTATGACATCAACACAAAGTAAAATGAGGACTGGGCAGAGGGATGCTGGGTACTACATACAAATCACTGATCTTTCACCTCTTAGAATACTTTCACATTCAAACTGAGATGCTAAATGAGCCGAGCGCTTAACACAAAAAAGAGAGGAACTTATGAAACCACCACTATGGATATAATTCATTCTGGAGTAACTACCAAGCAAAGACCCAGGGCTGAGCTAGTCAGACAACTCTATTATCTTTCAACTGAAGAAAGTGTGATTAGTGGAGGAAATGTCACATTTACACTTAAAAATTGTTTCAAAGACAACTTGTATCTTTTGGCACAACTCAGCCATTTTAAAAATCTTGTCAGAGAGAGAGGCAGAGACAGCAAAGAGCACTCCTTTTTATGATTTCTCACCCTTGTATTAAGCCACCGAGTCTATTTTGAATATTCAGTATCTCAGCAGTTAGCATTTTGCAGGCAGCAGTGCTGAATTGCTCTCTGCTGATCCTCAGGGATGCAGCACTGAGGCTCTTGGAGACGAAGGCTCCCTGCACAGTGCCCGTGCAGCGCCTACTGCCCCATGTAGCATCAGCCTGTGGTGCAGCACAGAGTGGCAGGACAAGGTGCAAGGGGGAACTGCATCTTCACTCCCTGTGCTGTGAAGGGGGAGAGGTGGTCTCTGCAGCTACCCTATAGCACGTGGGAAGGGGACAAAGGCAGTCAAACTGGATGGGGGAGGAACATTTACTAACAAATAAGCTTCTCCGGTGATTTTCCTCAAAGGTGACATTGACAGCATTACATATAAAATGAACGTCTCTTCTGCAGATGTCCTTGCACACTCACCAGAAGAAGACTCAGAGCATTACTCCCAACTGCAGCGCTGTCTTGAGCAGTGCAACATTCATGACCATTATACATGGTCACTCTACTGCCCTCATGGGTTTTATGGTTGGGTTTTGTTTTTTGTTCTTTTTTTTTCTTTTTTTTGAATGGCAACTACTCTGTCTTCTTCTTCTGGCTTTTCACTCTTTTTTTTCCTTCCACTTTCTTTTTGGCTTGGCATTTGCTGGCATTGAGCAGTGAATCTTGTACATGGAGCCAACTGAAGTTACTTGGGAAATTCAAAGGAAAGGAGCTGTAAAAACTACCCAAAACCTACTTTCAGCACAGAGGTACCAACTTCATGGTCACCCGCACTTGTAAGCCCCTGGAAACATCACACAAACCATAAAAGCATAGGACAGACTTGGAAAAGATTCACAATTCCATCTCTCTGCTGTGTTTGTACTTGGCACCTCTCTTTCAGCTTCATATCAATAGCATCTTTGATGTGCCTTTTTTTTTACTTTCCAACCCTTATAAGGACCCTTGATAAAGGGCACATTTTTTCCCCCATTACATATCTCAAAGAGAATAACACAAAAGATCAACTTGATCTAGGTGAACTTGATCTATCCATATTGAAATTTTGATGGCAAATGATCATAACAGTTAAATTTGGCTAACCCCCACCCCTCCGCATTACTGGGCTACAGACATCCCAGTTGAAGTGTTGTGTGGCTTACGAAGGTTACCACTAAAAGAATGAATGGGCCAGGATGAAATCACAGAGGTTTATTTTAATCAGGAAATGACCCAAACCTGTGCCTTGCTGAAAATGTACCCTTTCTAGTGTTATAAACATAACTATGCACACACAGTAACCATGGCTTTCATTAGTTTTGCCCTTTCTACTCAGGGCAAGCACAACTGCTGTCTTTCTGCTTTCTCCAATGAGCAGAAATGAGGCATGATTGGTTTTAAGAGGTAGAAAGCAGCACCGAAAACAGGCTCAAGGAAGCAAAGCACTGACAGAAAGAACTAGCTGGTTTTTTGCTAGAAACCAAGAAGAATATCTCAAGAATTACAGACAATGCCAAAATGAAATTTAAGTATACTCACATACTGTGATGCTTGAGCTACAGAGAATTACTGAGTTGCCATTCATCAGCTGAACTGCTGAAAGCAACCATGTCCATGTTTCTATCCATACCAGCAACACAATAAAATACATTAGCTTAAACTGCTCCACTAAAAAATATTTAAGAATGTGAAAACTTCCAGACTATGCAGATGAGCAGAGAGGTGGCAATTCATTCAGCTACAAAAATGGGATCAATTCCAATTACAAGTTCATACCTTATTTATAGCAGCCTGGCCTGCCTAAAGTAACATGTTCATCTCTGACAAACACCAGACATCTCTGACCATGGCAGGATATCAGATGGGGAAGCAGGGCTGAGAAGGACAGTGAGTGAGAAGAACTCTCTGAATGTCACTCAATGAATCATTTAACCTCTTTGCATGTGAAGAGAAATGCAGGCATCTCACTTAGCCTTCCTAAGAAGCTCAATTCAGTAGAAGCTCCCGTCTGAATAAAGGGCTCTAAAATCCTTGAAGAATGAAATATAAGCATTTGACATACCTGGATTTCATGTGCAGGACCATCTCTGTGAATACGTCTTACGTGAGACAACATGGCTTCTCAGAGGTAATCTGGCAGTGTGGAGTGGCAACATGTGCTAAGACAAAACTCCTACTATGAACCTTGGAAAATAAGGAGGGTAAAACTTTGTGCACAAAAGCTTTACAATATATTTATTGAAATAATATCCTATCTGTTTAAATTTCCTCTTCATCAGATATTTCAATAGGGAATAAAGCAGTCTATCATTAAATACCTGAGTGGACTAAATGGGTGGTTTATTAGACTTGAGAGCAATGACTAGCAGTTGAGCTGTCACGCTCAAGCTAAACAGGTAAAAAAAGTCTCATCCATCATGGTGAGGAGAGCAGCAGGTCCAAACACATATATGATTAGTCTAAACTGCAATCTTTGATGTGGTTAAGGCTGCAAAGGTTACCTGCAAAACTGAAAGGCAGTAACCAACTATTTTTGCATGAAAAGGACAGTCTCCAAGAGAAGGTAAAGGGCATCCATGTGATTTCTCTGCTAGACATCCTCCAAAGCCCCAGATTATTCTCTTTCCACAGCAAATACCACAGCCTCTTGCTTGGGAAAGAGCAGGCAGCAAGGTCTTCAACAGCAACAGCAGCTGAAGCAGCCCTTGCCCTGCTCAATCCTGTGGCCGCACCAGCCCTGCTTTGTGGCCGCACCACTGGTTGTGCAGACAAACGGTACCCATGCAGCTGCAGCACAACCCTCCCCCCCAGCTTTTTTTTGGAGGACAGGATTTCAGCTAGTCCCCTGATTTAGTTCACTGATTTGGATGCCATAACACAGGGGATGGCACAAGTGCAGGAGTGAAGACCGGGAATGGTTAATCAAAATGCAAGTTCCTGACACAGCCTAAGATCATAGTTCCAGGACCAAACCCAGACAACCTGCCAGCTCAGCTCCTATCTGCTTTGGGCTCTCATAAGCAACTGCCAATGCAAGATATGATATCTTCAGTAGGTACCACCTAGCACCAATGCTTGAAAGTCTTAACCTGGCCTTTCTTAATTTTGACTCAAAACATCCTTCATATCCTGCTAACTTCAGTGTGAGTTATTGCATGTAAACGATACTGCTTGCTTGTAACCCATATGAGAATCAAGAGAACACTGAAGTGGGTTCACCTTGCAACACATTCGTTTTGTAAGCAAATTTTTTTCTGTTCCTCATAGTTACAGAGATTTACGGGAGAGCAAGTAGAGGCCTGTCGGATTTGGGATGTTTGTCTGGCTGGAGCCATAAAAGAATCTGATTCATTTGTGTTTCCTTTCAGAAATGCGACAGCCATCAAACAATCACAAAATAGAGCCATGATTAAACAACTGATGGCAGGCAAGCGTGGGGATGCCTACACACTGTAAACCTGCCCTGCTTCCTGGGAAAGTTTGCAGCCTGCTCTGGGTTCTGTACTGTTGTGTTAGACTGCTCCCTGTCCTCAAACTAGCTCATGCACAGGCTTTCTAAAAGCAAGGCAAGCCTTTTATTTATATCTTCCATTTACATTTACATTTTTAAAGAGACAACTGTGATTTTCCAAATAATTAATTAAAGGAGCACAAAGAACCCATATAAATATTGGAATTGAATTTGGGGTGAACAACTACATCTCTTGGTTTAACTTTCGTACTGGTAGATCTTTATACTGAAAAGCAAAGTAAGTGTAATTGGGAAGACGGAAACACAATTCTAACTGATGTGTATTATTTAGTACATATATTCTATAATACAACTATATATTGTTAGATTTAACGGAACAGCTCTCAAGCAGAGTTCAGAAAGAAAAAAAAAAAAACCCAAGTACTTCCAATACTTTTGTGTTAGCTGAAAATTGCCAATAATTTTTGTTGTAAAAACATTTTCCTTGCACTTTCAATGTTCCTCTGAGACAAGAGCAAAAATACTTTAACTGTGAAAATGATCCATTTTACAGGCGTCAAACTATTTTTAAACTCTACTCTTCAGTCTGCTCCTCTATGCCTAGATCATCAGTAACTTATTTATGAAATTCCCCGAGCAAGGGAATTTGGAAAGGAAAGGTAGGTGGGAAGCAAAAAAAGCCACACACACACACACACACACACACACACACACACTCCCTAGAGGGGAAGTTACTAGATGCCAAATTCTGTCACCTGACACAAAACAAGTATCACCTTACTATTGGCATGGTTCTGCTGAAGTCAATGAGGTGCCCACTACTACCATGAAAAGCAGAACCAAAATCTAATTCTGAACATTCAGAATATGGAGGGAGCAGCAGACCTAGCGAAGTGTCACATCTATCTATCCCATGACATAAATCACTGTAAGGTCACAGAAGAAAATCAGGCAAAGTGTAAGTAGGAGTGCAAGTTCACTGACTCCATTTGAGAGAAAAAGGAGTAAAACCACAAAATTTGAAGGTGGAAGTAAGTAACCTGATAAGGGAGATGTGCGATGGCATGAAAGAGATCACTTGCAGCACTCGCTGAAGCTGGTAACCAATCTGCGCTTAAGTCTTAATTTGGGAGCAAATCCAAGAGGCATATGCTTGGAGTCCTGGACTGGGGTTCTCCTCTATCCAACAGAGCAACATCAGGGGATATTGCAAGCCTTCCTTTGCTGTCAGTGGAGGAATGACTGACAGATTTCAAAAGCTGCAAGCCCACCAGGCTTTGCTCCTTCTGTGACCCTCTCTTTCCTTCTAGTGTACTGAGAGAGCAGACAGCTTTCCTCCTGCTCCTTTACAGTAGGACAGCGCTGCAGGCAGTATCCTTTGCGATGAGGAATTAAACCTGTACTCCTTCCAAAATGCACAAAACTACTACAAGATCAATAGCTTAAAGACAACTAATAAATCAGCTTTAATTTTTTGTTTTTTTTTTTTTTTCTAGTGGGAGACTTCTGCAGCTATGACACTATATCCAGGTGCAAAACAAATAAACTGCACTTCCGAACACCCGAATGACTCCAGGTGCACCTATTATGTGCACACTTGCCAAATGTGGGTGTTGCAGGACTTGTTAAGAATTCCTGCCTGCATAAGGTGTTTCCCAAAACCCAGAAGGAAAATATTCTTTTAGTGCAATACAAGTCCAAGCTCATGTTTAAAGCAGGAATTGTTGATCCCAATTCAATGAAGCAGCAAATTTTCATTACATGGAGAACAGAAGAAGGAAATGCTTGTCAGCTACATCTCCGGAAAAATCGCTTACAGGAACATGTCTGTGTGCACATAGAGGAGGGGCCTATTTTTGGGAAAAGGGTGTCCCCTGAAGGTTTCATACATCTGTTTTGATGAACTGCCCTGGAGGTTTTCTCTGTTGGTTTTCCAGAAGAGGACGTTGTACAAAGCACTGCAAAGCTTGCCTTTCTGCAAAGGCTGCTACCTCTACTGGAAAGAGATGAGCACTGAATGCACATTTTAATGTTACACAAGACACAGTTTAGACTACAGCAGCTAGAAAGGCAGAGAGACAGACATTTCAGAGCCCATGCTCTCCTTTACAAAGGCAAAAGCCAAACCAAAAAAATTGAAGAGCCACATGTGCTGAGTCCTCCTGCAACATGAATTGAAGCTTTTCTGTCCGTGCCTAACAAAACAAGGCATGAAAACACAAAATCAAAGCAAACAGACCTGTTGAGGAACGCTGGGGAGAAGAAGAGTGCTCGCGTGGCAACTTGGCCACCTCTCCAACTGCAAAGGGAGACTTAAACCATCCTCCTTCCACTGGTGAAACTGTCAAAATCCCAGTCCAGGGTTTAAGGTCTGGCCTTCAGGGAATGCCAAGCCCAGAGCCTTGCATCTATACGATGTCTAGAGTACCTTGGTCTCAAAACATGAGTAAAAGCAACTTTCAGTCATGCCCTCTTCACAAGAAATTCACTCAGGCAAATAGTTAACCACCCTCTTATCCACCGAAGGCAGCGGGTTACAGTGCAGGCAGTAAGCACCATTTCACGTTTGTCTGCTTCCCTCCTGCAACTAGCTCTTTAATGGGCTGCTGTTTTACAGTGCTTTCTTTGTGGAGACTGTATCTTTTTCTTTACAAGATCACCAGGAAGATTTTTCCACAGTGTGTCATGAAGATGGAGGACACAGGGGAAATGGACAGTTAATGTGAGAATACATTGTTTGGGTGGGCTCAGTGTGCATCAGGATATAAAGTTTACGCACAAACCTGTGGTGGTTGCTTCCTACACTTCAGCTCATCCACTTAAGCCCGTAGACATAAGAACATATTTACATGGACGTCCAATACTTGCATGCTTTTCTCTCTGCCTGCCATCTGTAATGGTTTAACCCCAGTCGGCAACTAAGCACCACACAGCCACTTGCTCACCCCCCCACCCCCAGTGGGATGGGGGAGAGGATCAAAAACAAGTAAAATCTGTGGGTTGAGATAAAGGCAGTTTAATAGGAAAGAAGAGGAACAGAAAGTAGTAGTAGTAGTACTAGTAATAATAATAATAATGATAATGATAATGATAAAAGAATATACAAAAGAAGTGATGCACAATGCAACTGCTCACAACCTGCTGACCGATGCCCAGCCCGTCCCCAAGCAGTGATCGCTGCCCCCCTGGCCAACTCCCCCCAGTTTCTATATTGAGCATGATGCCATGGTATGGAATAGCCTTTTGGCCAGTTTGGGTCAGCTGTCCTGCCTGTGCCCCCTCCCAGCTTCTTGTGCCCCTGGCAGACCATGGGGAGCTGAAAAGTTCTTGTCTTAGTGTAAGCACTACTGAGCAACAACTAAAACATCAGTGTGTTATCAGCATTATTCTCATACTAAGTCCAAAACACAGCACTATAGCAGCTACTAGGAAGAAAATTAACTCTATCTCAGCTGAAACCAGGACACCACGTACCCCAAAACTGTTTTATTGGCTCGAATAACATAACCTTTTCTCTTAGCCATGCAAGGAAGCATATGGGCTACAAAATCAACTTGGACTGCTGGTTTGGTTTCTTCTGCTAATTCATATAGTTTTTAATTCCATGCCCTTTAGGTCTATAATAAATATCCCCCTTGATAAGTCAGAGCAAGAATTAAGCTAATATTGAAAGAATGTGTCAGACTACTTATTCATTGTTTCAATTTTATGACTGTCTTGATGTAAATCCTATCAGACATTGGCTAGGTCTAAACAGAAACCACTAAATCACCCAATGTGCTAATTCAATGGAGAAGCAGAAAAAGCAGTATAGTAAGTATGTTACAAATGAAGTTGTTAAATCATTCATTACTCTCTGGTTTTGAAAAGCTTTTTGTTGAGTAACGGAAAAACCAAAAACCATATCCAGTAACGCAATATATATTTTTCAGGATATTTACTATGCTATATGTTGGACTTACCTTCTGCACAATGGAAGCATTCATTTATTAGCACTTAGATAAAGCTTATCTAACATTTTCCATGCTGTCTTTGTTAAACATTTAGCTGAAGAAATGTAATTGTATTCATATTCAGGAAGAATTCACTTTGTGTGACTGTGGAATGTACTTTCATTGTGGACACTCTGCATAAGAATCTGATCTGCAACTTGCAATCATCTTTATCTCCCTCTAGGTTCACTAAGAGCTGAATACATGTATCAGCTCACAGGATTAGACCCAGAGCTGGACTTGGAAAATTGGTAAGAATTTTCATTTTGTTGTGACTGAATGCAGTAAACCCCCAATATTTTCATTTGTAAAACAAAAATACCACTCATCACCTATGGGAAAATTTTCTTTGCAAAGATGCAATTGTGCCAATTCAAGTGGATTTATTGAATTCAACTACAGATGACATTTCTGATTAACCAGCTTGCTATCCTATGAACCCAACAAGGAGCAAAGGGCTAAGGAAGGAAGATAGATAAGGCTGCAGGTTGCATTTTAAATGCTCAGCTGATATAGCTATTGATATTAAGAATAGCCTTTTGATAAGGTCAGCATTTATGAAAACTCTGTAGTCACATTTATATGCTAGTCAAAGTTGAACTGCATTGGTAACATCTAATCTCTAGGGAAAGTGTCTTTTCTTTTGAACACTTTCATGACACTGAAAAAACACGATGTTAATACACATAAGAAGGAAAGAAAGAAGGAAAGATGGAAAGAAAGAGGGAAGGAAAGAAGGGAGGAAGGGAGGAAGGGTGGAAGGAAGGAAGCAAGCAAGGAAGGGAGGAAGGAAGGGAGGAAGGGAGGAAGGAAGGACCCTTCAAAATGCCAGAGTTTTTTTCATAACTCTCTTTTCGCTACCTAACAGAGAAACAGTGGCCAATCCCTGTTCCAGGTGGACCAAGGGGAACCCCCCAACAGGACACTCAACTTTCATCTTTAAAGAAGAAAAAAAAAGAAAAAGAGGAAAAAGGCACCTAGAAACTTTACCTTTGTAATCAAATGAGGAAAACTATTCTGTGATCTATTAATACCTCTGTCCTCCTGAAGAGGATAAAAAGTTATTGAAGATGTTTCAAAACTTCTCTTTCACTGTTGCACTGGGGATCATGTGCTCCAACTTCACTGGCAGTCCCTTCAGGGAAAAAAGGAAAGCTCATCCTATCATGTCCTTGATGGCATGCTGTTCTCAGAAGTAAGGCACAGCACAGGATTCCAGTCTAAAAATACAGACCCAGATTTTCTGCTTGCCAGATAATGCCAGGACACATGCTTTCAAAAAAATTGACTTAATCGTGGGAGAACCCTTTCACTGGGAAGCACCCTGCAGTGAAGATACTTTTTAGGACTCTGGGACAGAACATGACAGGGGTTAAAAGGCACAGGTAATCTCTGCTGTATTAACGGCCTTCACAGAGGCCAGTGATGACAGCAGCATTACTTAGGGCAGCTGTCCCTATCAGCCTCACCAACCCCACAGCAATGTCAGAGGAGAGGAGGTAACACTGAAGAAGACAGCTATGGCAGTGGGGCCAGGAACTCCCAGCCACTCTCAGGGTTGCTCTAGTTTACACTAGCTCCCTTCCTCAGCCTGAACAATACCCCTGGCGCTCATGTGTCGCATGCTCGAGACCCNCCCCCATCCTGCCGGGGCAGGGGGAGGGTGAGCGAGCGGCTGTGTGGGGCTTGGTTACCGATCGGGGTTAAACCACAACAGCCTACCTTCCTGTAAAAAGGTATTTTAGGTTGCAAAAAACCTGACATTCTGCTTTTTGTTTCCATAAAGCAGACTCTTCTGTATTTGAAAACCCTATTTGGCCTTTATGAAGGATTCCATTCTTTCCTGCTGCAGTTGGGTGCCTTTAGGCTCTGACTCCAAGTTCAGAATAATGTGGAGGCTCTGGCTGTGTTTCCTTTCCTTCAGTTTGTATCCTTGCACTGTCCGCTATTTTCACATGACATTAATCTTTGGTTCCGTATCACCTTAACTGTGCAACAAAATGCCAGCACTGTAACTTGCTACTTCTGCAACTGCTATTCATCCAACAGCTTTTAATTCAGTATAAAAATAGCTTCTTCCTGAACCTCAACCTAGCTAGTGTTTCTGGAAATTTTATTGACTACTGCGAAGTTACCCAAAGATAAATCTAGCTCTCTGAGTTAAATTTCAAACAAGAATTGTGTGCTGCTTTGATCTGGAGGTAGTCATCTGCAAGTGAGTTAAAAATTAGTGTTTTGCTAACCTACAGAAAAAAACCTCAGATAGCAAGAGGTGAAATATGGGAACTGAGCCTTAAACAACTTACAGCAACTTAGTGCTGTAAGATGGATCAAGTGTCCTCTGGTCCTTTCAGGCATCCACTACCAGTTCATTGAGCAAGCAGTCCCATACCCAATAAAGATCATTCGTGTGATAACAAGCCAATGGAGGAAGATTCTTCTCATCCATTAATGACTGGGCTTATGTACCAAAGCAGAAAGATTTCATTCATATGTTAGTCTAATCTTACAAATCCACTGGAGCTCTTTTGCTCAAGGGATTCTTGTGTCAGTGATTATTTATGCACTTTTGTCATAAAAGATTACCTTTTAACTGTTTTGAATGTGGTGTCTTCTAATTGCATTGGATGTTCTTGTTATATCTGCAAATCAGTAAGTACGAGCATGCAGCCAGCCCTCTCTGCACTATTCATTATTTTTACATTCCGCTATCATGTCACCTGTCACCTGTTTCCTCCCCAACCTAAGCAGTTCTAATACATTTCATTCATTCTCATGCCTTGTGCATTTTCACATCTCAGACAACTTCTGCTGCTTGGATATTTTTTTCTTGATGTTTGTCAAGATGCAAGGACCAGCTATGAACACACCTTCTCGTAAGGGGGACAGGCCCACAATTTAAATAGTAGCATCATAGTATTTACAGCCACATGCAACTATGTTGCACTTCATTTCCTTTAATGAGAAGAAGAAACAATCAAATGGATAGGAAATTAAATCAAAGTGCAGGACATATGACTTCATCTTCAGCTGAGAAGTAGTTTTCCTTACGGACTACCAGTAAGTTGAAAAGACTACTCCCTCCTACCTCAGCAGAACTACCTACACATACAAGCACTTGCAGTGTTATGTAGCATCCTTTATGCCAAAGTCATAAATTGTAGCAATCCTACTTCCTAGGCCATCAACAACAATCTGTTCCTAAAGTTACTCTGTATATTTAAAATTCATCAACAACTGCAAGAACTCCAAAATACTCTTTTCTGACAGGCATTTATTCCTCTTAAGCCATGTTCCCCAATATATTTTATTGTTGTCATTGCTCTTCTTCCCTGCAATGAGTTTACTTCATTCTAAAATAGGGCTTGAGGGCTTGTAGGTTGCACAGGAGCTGAATTTCACAAGGGATTATGTATTTTCATTATCAGCACAGTCACTTTATTCAGTCTGAGATTCCTTCAAAAATCCTGGCAACTTGCTGCAATTTACAGGCTCATATTGCTCCAACCTCCTTCCTTCTCAAACACGTTTAAGCTTTATTACCCCTCCCAGAGCTACTGTTTGCAGGTATCTTTCTGATAGATGGCACATCCACACTACAGTCAGCAGAGCAGTGCAGAGGTGTCTGAGCTAGCGTTATCAGACCTAGGTTTGGAGCAGCAGCAATCCAGCTGCAACAGCACGGTGCCTTGTGCAGGACAATTTACCCTACTTCTTCATAGGTAGATCAACTTATACATACCACGGTATTTGGTGGGTAGGCTATTTCCAGAACAAGGCAACTCATTTAAACCTGGCTGAGGTACCCGAGGGACTCAGAAGCTGATTGAATTGGATCTCCCATGGGCAAATCAGATAGCTATTCTGAAATATCCAAGGCGTCCTTAATGTCCCCCACTTTGATGGCCTACAAAATTTCAGTGTTTTTTTGTATTTTCATCAATCTTACTAGCACTGCATATACGTATTCAGACACCCATTGCCGCGGTCCATGATTGTGCAAGACGAGAAAGAATATGTTCACACCAATATGGTGAAGATTCAGTCCAACTTTATTACACTACAAGCCCGATTTATAACCTCGTAAAGCAACACACATGCTGTCCACGCGCTACATTAACACTTTCTATTTGCTATTAAGCTAAGTCCATGCTTAAGCTCATCTTCTAATTGGCTTCCATAAAATCTTTCTCCCGGATACACTTTCTGCTTAAACTCTACAACTTCACTTCCTGCCACGTCTTACTTGTTTAATGTTTTTAACCTTCGCTCGTTTCTGCTTTGATACCTTGAATGATATGTTACTTTACTTTCTCACAGTTGCTTAATATAGCCAGGGCCCCAACACCCATTCTTCAAAGCCCCTGTCACGCTCTCCCTCCTGTCAGCAGACATCACAGATGAAATGTCAATCTTGTTGGAGTCAACAGTGAACTGCTGTGGACTTCTCTGGGGCTTGTATTTCATCCCGTAAGGTCAGGAAATTGCTCAGACTCACGATGGTACTGGTTCTCACAGCTCTCCCCCTCAGAGACTCATGGGGGATATGAAGACATGGGTATGAAGCAGGTTTGAAAATCAAGGCATCCAAGACACCTCTGAACTCTTGCAACAGGCTGATACCAGAGGTGATACCAGAAACAGTGATGCTTCTACAGCCCAATGCCCTCAGCAAGCATGGCTAGCTGCAGCCGGGTTGCCTTGGAGGAACAAACCAGCTCTGCAGACTCTCACCCAGCATCCTTGGAGCTCATAACCAGCAAGAGAGTCACGGGGAGGGCTGATGCTCATTAAATTCAGAGGCTACGATTTCCATTGGCCCCACAGAAATTTTATCCAGGAAATTTTTATTGCTCTTTGTAGTAGCCAACATGGCTCAGGTTCTTCTGTAAGAGCAAGACAGATGGTGCTTTTGAAGACAGCACATACTGCCTCCTTTTAAGTGCCCTTTTCAGGGAAATTTTAAAAATGGACCAAGCTGGCACCTGCAGGTCAAACTCTGCAGTTCCTTCAAAATCCAGGCAAACTAAAGCATGCCACACACACACAGCTATTACAATTCCCCAGGCTGGCACTTAGTCCTATCATCACAGCACAGAGGTAGATTTCTTTCCCCTCCATTGCTCTCTAATGTTATTGAAATAAAAAAAGATGGAACTGTGATTTTTCACATCTGATGTTGAGTCCTTGTCTAAGGACTAAACTTTGGCTTCTTTTAGAAGATGTGTCTTCTGTAAAAATATACTACATCTGTGCTGGAGCTTTCTTCATAATAAAAGCAATAGTTAGCAGCTGTTACAGCCCACTACACACACACTAAGCTACTTCATGCCACTTACCACAAAGAAAGGTTCATTCACACCCTGTATTTGCTTTATGAAATAGCTTCAAATTCTTTCGCCAACAGCAACAATCATTTTGAATAAGCCAGTCTTTCTTCCACAGCCACACATTTTAGCTTAAGAAAGTACCCACACTTCAAAACTTCTACAATGCAGGGGAGACACTAGGGAGACACAAGAAGCTGCAACACTCAACAACCTCTCTGATCCTCCTAGAGCATTACCTGTTCTGCAAGGTATCCAAGTTTCATTATGTACAACACAGAACATGACAGGTTTGTTGGGAAAAATATATATAATGGGGCATGATTCTGGAATTACTGAAAATGGGTACATTTTCAAAAGGCCCTTTGAGAGCTTAGGAACATCAGGTCTGCTTTCAAGGAGCCTGAGGTCCAGATGAACAGGAGTGTGCAAGTGCCCACATCCAGCTGACTTCCAAAGTACCAATACCACCACTGACCTAAGCTGATGGTAAAGTCACTTTGGAAAGTTTTACTTGATATCTTAAATGTAATTATTCCTTCTCAACATAATTTGCTTCCAAGCAAGTAAAGTATACAATTCAGTTACCTACACTGAAGTTTTTGCAAACCTGTACATCAAACAGAAAAACCACTTAGCTTAGATGCTATTACTAACGCAACAGTTTGATGAATTCTGCAGTGAAAAAAAAAAAAAAAGTTGTAGCAACTTTTTCATAAATTTAAATAACTTTTTGAGAAAATGTGATGTTTATGATCACATAGGAATCATAAAAATAAATACATAAATAAAGCTTTGGCTTATAAATAAATTAAATTTGAATCAACAAATAATATTTAGGGATCATAAATAAATAAATAAACCCCACATGCTTAGCTTTCAGTTGAAATGTGCTCTAAGCTTTTTTGGGTTTCCTTCTTTGCACAAGACCCAGGAGATGTGGACCCATGTGAATGGGAACAAGCTTTACATGACTCCCCATGATCCAAAAACACCATGTTTTATTCAGTGTAATAAATACTGGCAATATTAATGTTTTGCCTGGTAGACACATTTACAATACTACAAGGATTTTATGAAATCATGTAACTTTTGCCTAACTGATGATGCATAACGTTCTGTCTAAAAATGCATTACTTTTCACCTCAGTTCCTATCTGAACTGGCTGCTTACAGCTGCACAGCCCATTTCTGCGTCAGGAGGCTGCCATGGCAGACGCTTGTACAGGTGGTAACATTCTGGCTTGCTGAATAAAATCTCACCCTAAGTTACTTCAAGTGCACCTCTTTGGCTCAACTTTTGCTCATTTGCTCATTGACAGGAGCATTTTAATTAAGATGTGAGAAAAAAAGAGCAAAGCCCATGTGCGCATTGAAAACACTACCTGCAGTTTCCAGGCTGGGAAATCTGGCACTTCCAAGGCTTCTGATACCATATGTTGTAAATGCTAAAGAAACAAAGATCATTAATTATGTTGAGCCCCTGGTAGCCAGGCCCTTAATACTTCATGGGTCTGCAATGTTCCAGCCTCATATTTTTCTACCACCAATAGGACTGCATAAAGTCCAGTCTGTTTCCCTTGTCTTTTCACTACCTAAAGCTAGTTTCCCCATCTTTCCTCCTCTCAACACCTTTTTGCCCATGTGCCCTCTATCCATTCTGACATTTGTACAATTTATCTCATAATGAAGACCAGCTCTTGAACACCATATTTGGATGTTATCACAGCCCTGCTTATCTCCACAGCCTGGACAACAGGGATTTTATGAAATCCTGTGGAGTTCCTGATGGCAGGAGGGATCCCCACTCAATTGAACTGTCATCTTGACACTGATCAAAGACTTCCCCACCTGCAAGCAAACACTCAGTAAAAGCTGCACAGAATGAATACATGACGGCAGATAGCATGATATCAAGTCTTGGTTCATGTGGGGTTGGTACACAGATTCTGAGCCTGGCGTGTTCCCACAGGAACAAAGGGAGAACGTTCAACTCCCTGAGAATGAATAGCTCAACAAATGAGTTATTAAGAATTTAACTACACAAGTCCCAAGAGAAAACCATTGAAGCCTATTAAAAATGAAATTGAAATTGCTCCTTTATACAGAAAAGACACTAAATGAAGATGTTGCAGGACCTCCCTGGATTAGGAGAACATGTTTATGGGCCACTGGGAAGTTTCTATTCCAGGAAGCCTGAGACAGCACTACTGAAAGAAGAATCCACTCCACCTTCAGGGGAAAGTGCCAGACATGGAGCAACGCCCTCTGAAGTAATCCACCAATATCAGCCAAGTTCTTCTGGGTTTAAACTGTGCTTACTAACATCAAAATCTAGCCCATAATAAGCCACAGTTTAAGCAGCTCAGGAGCCAGACCAGCTTCCTCTGATTCCGGAAGTAGTGCTTGCTGGCGAGGCAAATCCACTTGGGATCATTACTGTGCACCAGGCTTGGGGCTGAAATTGTTGACATTTTGGGGCTGAAAAAGCTGATGATACAAAGTGCATGGTATGTAGGTAACTGCAGAGGTACACAAAAACCTAGCCCATGCCTTCAAAGACAGCTTTTCTATAGAAATAGAATGAAAACACCTGTTTTTTTTTTAATACATGGTACTTCTCTCCAGTTAGTGTTTTCTGGGAAAATGCATCATTCACATACAGGCACTGTACTTACTTTTCCAATCTTTACTTTTTCTTTCACCTCAAAATAGTTCTGCTTGAAAATGGTCTGATTACAGGAATGCCTAATTACATTCTGCCACTACACTGAAGACCAAGACAAGTGCTCTCTGTATGGACTTGATGCCCTCTGTGTCACTGTTAATGTCTTTCTCTCTTGAACAACCCACCTCCGGGACTCAAGGATCATCTTGGGGGTTTGCTTTGCCTTTCGAGTGGCTCAGGCTGTGATGGACCTTTGTATCTTACAACAGCTTCCTGAACCAGACACCTAGGTCCCCTGACAAAGTTCTTTCTCTGTCCATTTTAAAGAATGCAAATTGAAGAGTGCAGTGTCCTGTAGTGTATTTTTCAGGAACAATGTGCACACATTTCCAGCAAGTGCTCTTAATGGAAGCTTCTTTGCCAAGTATTGCCTCCTTCCCTCGTTGTGGTTTTGAGAAAGCACATTTGTTCACAACGGGGAACAGCAGAGCAGAACTTTCAGTCCTGTACACTTAATCACTGTATCCCCTGGTAGATGAACTAGAAGGGCTTCTTTTTTCCCCATAGGCTCTACACATGTAAACATTTAGTACTCAGTAGTCAGGATGGTAAGATACAGTGAAATTCAAATCAAAATCATTGAAAGTGATAGCACTACACCCAGCAAGTAAAATCAAAGGCCAAAGAGATTTAAGTGCAGCAGAATCACTTAAAAAGCACAGGAAGAGCAAGACAGAGCAAGGGACAAAGGAGTTAAAATTGTGAGAAGATGAGAATATCGGAAGCAGAAAAAAGTGAAGCTCCCAGTCAGATTCCAGAGCAGACTTTAAAATGGCCTGAACTAGTAAAGAAAAGATAGGCCATTTATTTATTTACCCAACTCATATTGATTTGGAAAACTAGTAAGAGTATTACAAAATAAAAACAGCATTAGAAAAGCCTACATTTTGATTAGCTTGCGCTGCCATCATTTGCAGAAGCTCATTGACATTATGTGTGATGGGACTCAATAAACAAAATTAATATAACATGGCTACCATTCAACATTTCCATAACATTTTATGCCTTCACACCACTTTGCAATATAAACTTAATAAATTAATCTCTGTAAAGTAGGCAAATCTGATTAGCTCTATTTTACAGATGAATTAACTGAGGCTTGGCAGAAATGATGTCACCCAAAGTAGCACACAGAGTTGAGGGGAAAGAGTAGTAATTAGTAGAGCACTTTGGGGCCACAGAGACCTTGCCATTCCTTCTAGCCAGTTATTGTGCAGGACTCCCTCATTCCTACAGCAGTGTAAAATTTAGAGATCTGCTCATCTGTCTGTTAGCATTTCCACATTCCCTCAAACAAACACAGGCACACAATCTGACTGAAGGACCTGGTTTCTGCTGCAAAAACCCACACCAGAACCTGCAACCCTGTAGCTTAGTCTGCCAAATTAACCTGGACAGAGGAAGAGGTCTCCTGACCTGCCCCAGCCAGTAGAAATCTAGGCAGTTCCAGAGTCATATAAAAAGGAATAATCTCCAGGTGAGAAGAGAAATGGTACCAGCAGCAACCCATCCTGCAGACCTTCCTCCCATCAGACATCACTGTGGGCTATGCCCTGCTTCCATGGAGGCACTTACACATGTTCCCCTCTCACTGCTTGACTCTCCCACTGAAAAGTGTGTTTGAAACAATGACAGCTGCTTTGCAGGCCTTCCACCCAACTGCTGTGGAGCCACCACTTTCTGGACTCCCAAAGGTGTTTCAGTTTTCCCTGAAAGATTTATTTTGCCATTGGCATTTATTTTGACTGAATATCATGTCACATCAGTTCAGTAGAAAGAAGAGAGGATTGCTCTTAGCAATGGCATTTTCTGTTATGCTAGAACAGCTGTTGAGGGGAACCTACATCCTAAGGGAAAAAAGGGGTCTTTCTAACAGGCATTCAAAACACCTAAATTAGTAGTGACGTAGAATGACTTATTCCCCTCCAAATACACATTTCCAGATTTGCACCTTTTTCTACAAGTACTAAAATTCTCTACAAGCCTTCAGGATATAAAAATGTCAACCACTATTATGTTAGTTCAAAAATGTGACAGAAGAGTCGCTCAGGAAGTAGAAGTAAAATCTGCAAAGAACAGGGTTTGTGAACAAGCATGACATTGACAAATACAACCTGAGTGCACCTTGCAAAACTGGCTTGTCTGCTGGCTGTATGACACAAACTATAGCAGGTGGGTAGTCAAGTAAGCACATAACTATCTGCAGTATCGTAATTCAGAAAAGCAAGCAAGAAATAACAATGTGGTCCTGAATTTTGTTTTTCTGCCTTTTTTTCCCCATTCTAAAATTTACTTCATTCTATTACAGCAACACCTCTTCCAACGGCTGCATTGGAGGCAAGGAAAATGTGTGTTGCACACTAGTGTGGTAAAGCTGACTTCTAAGAGCACAGGAACACTAAAACATTTGTTTTCCCTAGATTTTCCTCTATTCATGTCCCAGGTCATCTGGTTTTGTGACATTTTAATCATAGTCACATAAGATTGGGGTTTTACCTATGTCCCCAAGGGAGAAAATGGAAAGAAGTAGATCCAAAATATTCCTTCATTTGAAAGACCCTTGCTTTAGGTAGAGCAGGTGATTTACTGGAGAACTGATAGAACTTGTGGACAGAAGAAGGGAGTATTTGCACATGCAACTGGGATAAAATACCACTATAAAACCTAAGCTTACTTCCACCTGATCTCCCCTCTCCTTTAGATTTGACCGCTGACATTGGTACAAAATAGCATCTATTTGACAAAGACCATGTATTTGGTCCTGGAATCTCACTGGAGTCATCTTAAATGGAGAAAAGGGTTACTGGAGAAATGTCAGTGGAATGTTACAATTGCTGATACACCTCATACATATACCCAAACAAATACACATTAACCTAGAGCAGACAACTACCACTGTCACTTTTTGAACATGTTAAAATCTAAAGTAGGATCTTAGGGGTAGTCTGAAATCATGGTATACACTAGGTATTATAAAATTTCCTTCTAGTATCTTCAATGAAAAAGTCAGAACTGAAAAGTTGCATCACGGATAGAGTGGAATACGGACAGACTGGGCCATTTAGTGCACACTTGAAGCAAAGGTCACTGCAAAAGAGAATTTAATTCATCAGAGCCCAAAGTAAACATGTATGAACAGCTGGGACTAGAAAAGCAATGGAAAAAAGAACAGATTGGATCAACTACCCCCATGGGAAAGAGCTTACCTCAAAATATCCCATTTGCTGGAAGCGCTCTGATCTGGAAAGAAACTGCTCCACTCAGACCTAGGAGACCAGACCACCAATCACACGACAGACTGCTGAAAAGAACTTATCCATTGACCGTAGGTCAATTGTCTCAATAAAGAAGCAAAGGCAGTCTCTGAGTCTAGAGCTGGTATTCAGCTACATGAGTTACTGTCAAAGAGGTTTAGGGAGACACTGCTTGTCCACTATGGTTTTTTTTTAATTTCACAAAGAGATTAGTCTGATTCAGAGGACCAGGAATTGGTCATTATGTACCAGGACAGTCCAGTTATTCTTTTACCTTTCTGCAAACTTTGGAATCTGCACTCCTCATTTTTTTCAGAACACAGCAGAGTTTGGTTCAAGCTAATCTCTAGGACATTCCTTTTGCTCTTCTGTAGTCCCCCATAACATTCAGGGGCCTTGTTTATTTATTTGCTTTGATTTTTCCCTGTCCCTGGAAGCCAACAGCAGTTCCCAGATGATCAGCCGAGAGGCATGACTGCCCCTTGAAATGCTGGGAGAAGGACTGGTTTGGTATTTCTACATGATGAAACACAAAAAAGAATGAAGGTTTGAAGTTTGCCTGTTAGGATAATCTTTTCTTGAGGAGCTTATGGCGTTAAGGACACACTCACCCAAACAGCATTTCAAATGTCTATTCACAACCTATAGCAACTGTTAACATTCTAAATCAATTTATGACTTAAAGCTATAGCAAGCAAAAATAGCTTGAGTGAACAAAAAAACATCTCAAACCAGTTTGCTATTCCCTTCAGTGTAAAATAAACTTATACTGTAGCACATTGGTAGATTGGAAAGGTGCTGGCAGATAACTTAAAAAGAAAACAAACCCAAAACAGTGCTTAGTGCTTTCTTGAATATTTTGATGTAGACGTGAGATGTGCTTTATGTCTTCTAAGTGCCAGTGCAAACGAAGTAATTAATCCTCACAATGTGGGACAGGTCAGTAGTATCACACTGAGATAGACAGATTAACATTAAAACTCAGAACTACCTCAGTGCCTCAAATGGCATCCTGGGCCCTTCTGTCCATGTCTTATAAGGCTTCAAAATCAAATGCTCTCATTTTGCATGTAATAAAATTATTTGATTTTGTGTTTTAAAAGCAGCTCTAAAAATCTCTGAGTGGGCTTTGAAAGAGAGAGAAGACTGCTTTCTTCTTTTTGTACATCCATCCTGCTAATCAAAGGTATGGAAGTCATAACATTTGTCTTGCTATTTTGTTTCCAGATTATGTTCTCAACACAACTTGACCCGCACAACTTTTGGTACTTAGCAGTCTTGAACACCAGGCCACTTATTTCTGAAGGCTGAAAATTGCAACTGACAGTTTATTGTAAATGAGAAATTTGTGCCAGGCAATTATGGGATGAACATTTCTCCTTTTAACTCACAACAGGTTTTGGGTTTTTTTTTTCCACTCCCTTCAGGCAAAGTGTTAAAGTGCTGCTCTGCTCCTACCACCAACTCTGAAGTGACACTGCAGGATTCCAGTTTGATTCCATCATTTATTAATTTGTCAGTTTGCAAAGAAAGACATTTTTCTAAATGCCAGGCTCCTCCTGGAGCCTCTTCAACATTTGTGTTATCCTTACATATATATTTCCCAACAATCCTGCAACTAGAGGATGGTATCGCTGACAGTGCACAACAAACAGACTTCAGCTCATCTTCCCATGGCTGTGCCACCTCTGCAGCACTCACCACATTCAAACTAAATTCACTGCAACATCAAGTCTGG
Organism: Scopus umbretta; assembly: GCA_013400535.1. Classification (NCBI taxonomy): domain Eukaryota; kingdom Metazoa; phylum Chordata; class Aves; order Pelecaniformes; family Scopidae; genus Scopus; species Scopus umbretta. Next base: position 39,304 of record VZTL01037299.1, on the reverse strand, counting down.
GCCAATCCACTGGTAAGGAAAGTACTACTTTCAGACAGCTCAATACCAAGCCAGGCCAGGGGAAAGAGCTGCAGGAGTGGCTGAGCGAGTACATGCTGCACTGGAAAAGAAAGCATAAAGTAAATTCTGCAGAAAACTAAGACTGACACGGTATCTCTGGATTGACTGCAGGAAAGGGAGAACAAAGCCAAGGACTCGATCCAAGAGAAACTGCTGCAGAAGCTGCTGAAACAGGGCCCTTGGGGAATTCAGAAAATTTCCTACAGTTCCGCCTGGACCATCTTTCCCTGAACTTGTTGGCTCCTGGCTCTTCACTCTGCGCTCTCTTCACCTCAGCTTCACTCTGTCTCAGAGTGCTTTAAGTCACTTCAGTGTTTGCCTTCTTCTTGTGTACTTGGTCTTTAGAAAGCTTTTCCAAGCCCACTTTTTTTTTGCAATAATTACTATCATAATGGGGCCCTGCTCTCAGTTGCTCTTCAGGCATTATTGTGTTATGTGTGGTCTCTCATCAACCTGGGTACTGATAACATAATTTTTACAAATGGGTTTGTAAGTGTTAAGAGCACAAAGAATGGTACAAATTAAAAGATAGTGCTAAATGCTAAAGACGGTTTCATGTCAGCCAGGGCATCGGCCAGGACATTCCTGGACTGTACCTTCTCTGGGTACTGCTTCTGCAACCATGCATATGCTGAAACAAAAGGGAGCATCTTGGGATGAGACTCCTTGGAAAGGCAGTGGTGCAGTCACTGTCTTGCCTCTCTGCTGGGGAGAACTGCACATCCAGTTTGGTAAGCCTGTTCATTGTGGGGGACAGCATCGTTTGAAAGACACCTTTTCTTTCATCCTATTTCTTACTTTAGGTTAAAGGCTGTTAAGATGGCATCCCAGATACCTGCTCAGATCCCCTCACCCTACTGCAGAGTGAGGGAAAGGGTCATGCCAAATACCCCAAATTCACTTTTTATTAGCATTGATCATACTCTAGAAATAGGAAAAGATGGCTCGGTCAGGAGATTGACAGTAGGACTATGATTTTTTTGGCTCATTCACCTACTGGCACAGTATGTCTTCAGCAAGGCTGCCGAACCAGTTTGGTTACTCATGGTCCTTCAGACCAGCAGAATTGCTTCAAAACTGAATCCTGGTGGTAGCTTCTGAGGAAGCAGGAAACTGGCATTGGCTGTGCTGAGTACAGGTTTTTGACTGCCTCCTGAACTGTCTTGCCTGACAGAGGCTGAGGGTCCTCCACATTCCCACTTTACTGGCTCACGGCTGATCTTTAGTGTGTCACGCAGCTTCCTTCATAGCTATTACTACCCATCTGTTTTGATGTGGTTCATCAAATCTTTGAAGCTACTGATTCAGACTTACTCATGTGCAGTTTACTTATGCTCTGTTCATCCCATTTGTTGGCATAAAAAGACATCTCTTTAAAAAAAAATACAAATGGAAACACTATTATTGACCTTTTGCATTACAAAGCCTAAATTTCCAGATGAATTCCAGGTGGTCATTTTACTTCAGGAAGAATTTTCCACATAGTACAAAACTGAGCTGAGCGGTTCAACGTAGACAGTGATTATTAAAAAACAACAACAAAAAGCAACATTAATTCCCATTTAGTCTTGGCAAACATAAAAAAAACCAGAAAGATTTATGTGGATCCACATATGTAGACTAATGCACATTATCTTCTTTGGCCTCCATCCTCTCACATGCGCTATTTGCTCTGGGATTTACTGAATCTTTGCTTTCTGTATCTTGGTAAAAGCAGAGCTATCATTTTTAACCTCTGATACAACGCTTAGTGAAGCTATTCCCAAGGTTACATTCACCATTTTCACACTATATGCAGTGATTTTCATTAACTGATTAGACAAACACACTCATTTGCTTAGCCCTTGTCATTTCCATCTGTTTAAGTACCTGTTCTTCTTAGGATATATGACCTTACAAACATTGCTACCATCTAACCTAGTAGATTGATCCAGTTCTGTTTTGAATTCCTGTTACAGAAATACCTTTTTGCAAACTGTCTGGAACCGGTAACCACTAAACAAGTCTGATACAACCAGCCTCCTTGCACCATGACCCTCTCTGAGACCATCAGTACACCAAGGAATGTAAAATCCTAGTAAGAATGAAGCAACAGGTGAGAGAAAAGTAAAGATGCTGACAGCTCTCTGTGGGGATGCTCCTATGTATAGGTACAACATTACATTGGGAATATTAATGCCACATATGTGTTTTTATATATAGATGCTAAAAAAAATAAAAAATGGGGTTGAAAAAACACAGAATGCAGAACATCAGAGAATTCATTCTGAATGTGAATAATTTTAGGCTCCATAGAAATCTGAAGTTATAAACTCTATACATAGACTGAAACTGTGACTTCAAAGCATTGCTACAAATTCTGTCTCTGACAGCACACTTGGTTTCCAAATCTGGGTAATGCCAGTGTGCCGTTCATTCTTCAATAGATAATGAAAAGAGTGGGATTTTATCAGCAAAAGTGACATCATCCTACAGTGCTGGAGCTAGGCACATGCTGCTAACTCAAGACAGGGTATTGACAAGAAACTGCTGTGACAGATTTGTTTCCCCAAGCAAATATGGCAACAAGGTGATGATATCAAGCACTGCCTGATGCAGGGAAGTATGGAAAATAAGGGAAGGAAAAAGAAAACCCCAACCCAAGAACAAGTCCAAAGAATTGGGTAGTGTTCACAGGCTCCACTAGTTTTTCTATTTTAGGCATGTTTGGATTTTTTTTTTTTAATTTGCTTTTTATTCCTCAAAAGGCTTTGGTTACAGCTAAGATTGCTTTACTCAGCACTCATTATATTTCATCTTCTTTCATCTGAGGATGAAAAATTCTGCAGCAATTGCACTGAAGGATTTAACTCTAACACAGCTTCTCCCATTACTACTTCAAACTCTTCTGAATGCTGTCTTGTAGTTTTTCCTGATGATCCTCTCAACTGTAGATCAGGGGAATTGTCCCTACATCTTTCGAGTTTCTGATGCTGGGGTTCCCCCTTCCACTCAGTCAGGATCCTCCTCCTCATCCTTACCCTACCTAACAAGTCCCAGCCTGAGGGGCCAGAGCTAGAGGGATGCTCCTCTCTCACAGGGAATAAAAATCAGCTCCACTAAACATGCGGAATAAGTCAGAACCAAAAGGCACACACAAATACAGGCCTTTTGTTCATTAAACAAGATCATGACCCACAAGATCAACTAATCTGGGCTGCAGGAATGACTAAACATAAGCATACACAGTAATTAGAAATTTGCTCAGTCCAAGAACTGAGGAGGCAGACAGTACGGTTGAAGCAGGGGGATCCTAAGAAGTGGGGCCGCAAGTTAACTGTGCCACAGATGGAGAGACACCAGAGCTGGCCCCATGTCAGCAGCTCAGGCCCAGATGGATTTATTCACTCAGAAACAAGACTGCTGAATGCAACTCACTGCTTCCAGGGTCAGCTCAGCCATCTCAGGCAGTGCTGGATGTTAACAAGCCCTTGCAGACCTGAGCTGTCTCTGCTCTGCCAGCAGTCCCCGGCAAGTCTTGGCATCGGCCCCTGTCACCCACAGGGTGATCAGAAATTGTCTACTGTTTGAGATGCTTCTGTCTCCAGAGCCACAAGTAACAGAGCGCTGGTTATATACTCAGTTCATTGCATTGCTCCCTCCCCTAAATAGCTTGACTGGGGAACAGACTCCTGACCACAGGGAAGGTTACTATCCTTCTTAGAACCCATTCCTCAAGGTTCTTTAAATATTTTTGAAAATAAAAAATATATACAGCAATATAACTTTGAAAAACAGACAAAACGTGACTATGAGCACTCCTATGCTGCTTTATGCTTTGAAAGCACCAGAGTGATAAAGATGCTTGTACCGTGTCTTCAGCAAACTAGCAGCTGGGAGGAATGCACATATTAAACAGCAAAGCCCAAACCCTACTGCTCTTAACCCTTTTTGAAGGCCTCCTGTAGAACAGGTCCAAGGGTGAAATTAGCCCAGCTGTCTGGGCAGATGAAATGCCATCTGTGCCATGAAATGAAGCCTTCCGTGCCTGGGGCTAGTAGCTTGAGTAGTAAGTAATGGTTGTGCAGAGCAGGAGAGTTTCCTGCCTAGAAATTTTGTGCTTACCGTAACATGGAGCCTGCACGCATGATTTGTATTCCACCTTGGAGAAGGGAGGTCTTGTTCCTTCCTGAGAAATAACTATGCCTTTCTACACCTTTGATAGACTTACATTAATCACATAGCTTAGGGTTTTCTGACAGAAACATGTGAAAAATAATTACATGCCCGCTGGCCAGGTGAAAATAAAAGGAATTAATGGGCATTATCTGCCCTCTGGGCTGTGTATTTACTTTCCGTGCTCTGCCCAAACAAAACACTGAATCTCTCAGATTCATGCACATGGAAGAGTAAGACTATAGCTAAATAAATAACTTAGTTTTTCATAATCACAAAAAGGTACAAGTACTGTCTATAAAAGTAGGTAAAAGCGGAAAACATAAAAGATAAACATACATCATATACCAAACATTCATTTGTTTTAATTTGACCATTCCAGGTTTCTTACTGGTTGACTTCCAAGTTCAACTTCACTATGGTTCAGCCACAAAGTTTTCAAGTGCAGAAGCATCAACAGGGCCCATATTGCAAATGCTTGGGTTAATTGAAAACAAAGCTTGCCATCCTCTGGAGAAAACAGATCACTCCTTTCTGTGCCTTCAGATCTAGAAGCTCAGATTAAAGTCTGTCTTCCTTTGCTCAAAATACTAAAATATATGTTACTAAACTAAAAGAAAAACATTTGGAAAATGAAAGTAAATTAAATCTGCTGAGGGACAGATCTGTTTTGTGCTCTGGCAATTTTCCTGATGTTTTACTTTTAATGTTTATCATTTAACTTCATAAAATTGAGTAACTAGCATAACAGCACCTCAAATGCCCGAGGGAAAGAGCCCATTAAAATATGATGCACCTTGTTAATAAAACAGAATGCACCACAATTCCCCATAAGCTTGTGTAGTTTTAAGGCTAGTAAACATTTCTAATGATCATCAGCAAACTCAAGTTTTCTTCAATAGTTTGTTATGTCACTTCTCTCAGAAAAGGTCTTGACATCACAGTTAAGCAAAAAAGCAAGAGAGAGAACTTCAAATAAGGCCAAACTGTTTCATAACTTTCCAGGGGTTTGTGGAGTTAAGATGCAAGAAAATCCCGGCCATAACACCACGGCCTTCCCCCTCTCATTGATGCTAGCTTCTGCTACGCCAGCCTGGGAGGCACAGGCAGAATGGGAGAAATGCACAAATGTAAAAGAGAAAACAAGCATCTCTGTTTCAGGTAATGTTGTGCTCTAGCTACTGGTGAATCTTTTGAGGAAAAAAGGGACCCAATACACTAAAAAGCATAATTTTTTTTTTCTCTGCTTGGCTGATGAGCGGCACCAATGAGACGAGAAAAAATATTACCTGTACCACATCTGTGATGGACCAAGAATGCCCAGACAGATGCTATTTGTTTCTTTTAGGTTAGCAGCTTCATCAGGTCGCCATCACAGATTAATCCAGTGGACAGAAAGCTTTGTCTCCAATGAAAATATGCTACCAAATGTTTTGGTTTTGTTGCTATATAGCAGATGTCTGCTAAAGATGAGGAATTGACCACAATTCCCATTTTCAGGACACCACATCTTCACAGTCATCAGACAGATGCTTTTTCTTCCTCACAGGTTTCCAAGGAACAATATTGCGCAGGGCACCAGAAAAGCACAGAAAAATAAATCAGATGTACTCACTGCAAGTTTAAGATACTAGACCCAGAGAAGGAGAAATCTATCCTCTTCACTTGACCTAAGACATGGGATGAAACGTCTCTAACATCAAGGCCCAGAAGTGAAGCATTTCATCACAAGATTGTCAAGACTAATTAACAGATTCCCTGCATGCCTTTGGTTTGGATGTCAAAACTGACTTGTTTTTTTAAAGGTCTTAATTGTCAGAGGTCTGCTGCTCTTCAGCCTTCTGGGGAAAAAAGAAATCAGTCTTTTTAGTGTCATCAGTATTTAACAAGTTAAGTTACAAGCTGGTTCCTGAGATCTTTAGAAAACTTGAGCCCTACTCATTACTGATGTCCCTGTAGAAAGTTATTTGGTTTTCTTCTTTCTGGTTTATTTTATATAGAAATTGCTATAATTGCTTTTATCATTCCTCCTGGAGTCATTTCAGGTTAATTTACTTTACTGGATACACTTGTTTAAATACTGCTCACATTTGAAGGTCTTCTTTTAACATGGGCCGGACAGAGAAATTAAGGATGAAAAGAGCAAAACTTTAGGAAGTTTTGGATTCAGAATAGGTTGTCTTAGCAAAAGAGTAATGTTTTTTTCTGAAAATGACAGTCTTGCATGTGGAATCTATAGTTAATTGCAAGAGCAACCTTAGCTAAGCCTCATTCATTTTATGCATCACTCTAATTTTTCTAAAATATGCTATTTGTCCATCTGAAATATACTTTTCAGCAAAATGACCTTGACTTGAAGTCTGATATTCAAATTAGAGAAAACTTTTATTTAAAAAACTCACACCTAATAGTGTAAATGGCCAGTAAGTCTCCTCACAGAAAACGAGGTAACTTTTCAAGAATAATCTGTAACTTGGTATAGTTTTTCTATAATCCATTTGGCTAGGACTCTTTTTGTAATCCACAAAGTTTGTTTGAGAATTCAGGATAATGTTTTGGCTCCATTTCTGAACAAGTATTAAATGTAAAAATGAACGATACATTTCAGGGACATATCATCTCCCATTAGGTATTCACCCTGAAATTAGCCAGGGACTTTGTATTTGAAGTTTGCAAGTGAATGTAAATCAGGTTCAGTTGAGTATGATATTAAAATGATGATTTAAAGACACTTCAAAGAATAATTGAAAGCTGATTAATCTAAATTTTTGTTTCATGTCTTTTTCCTTTTGTGCACTGAAAGCCATCACAGCTTCCTGCAGTTGCTGCTACATGAGTGTTTTTCGAGAACATATTTCTCTTAGCTAAATTTTGCAGTTAAAAAGAACATAGTTACACAAGTAGGATAAAGTAGTATAAGCTGTTGCAAGTTTTCTCTTCCAGACATACTTGCTGTCTACAACCAGCGCATTTTAAGACAGATTTACCAGTAATAGCCTATTCTCTATCCATCTCTGCAGCCCTCTCACCAGCTATCCCCTGCTGGAGCCATATGCATGCTCCAGTGCTCCAGCCATTTGAGAGAGAAGCTCAATGTAGTACAGCCCCATCCTGCACATTGCCTACATCACCAGCTATGTTTCCTCATTAGAAAAGCTTTTCTGATTAGGTCAGGAGTCTTTAGAGCACTATCCAACCTACACACAGTTGTTCATAAGCCTTCACTCCAAAAACTCCATCCTAGGGTCCTTGTCTGATCTCCATCCACAGCACAGACAACAGAATTTCACCCAGTGGTAACTTGCTTTGAAATCACTGACTTAATGGGTTATACCAAAACATTATCTTTCAAATAATATCCAAATTTGGGTAACAGATCTTTTCTCTCTTTTAAGCTTATTTTAAGCTACATAGCTGCCCTTCTCCTTCCTCCTTGAGAGTTGCATGATATTGGATGCAGGAACCTTACCCATTTGCCACTGCCTATAACAGCTTTTAAGAAACACTGGCCACACGAGACCTGTTTTTCTGATCTAATTAACAAAGGAAAAAATCTGTAGGCTTGCATTGGCTTTGGATTCTCTTCTCTTAAAGGGAGGTGTGCTACCCAGTACTTCATGGACTCTCTACAACAAAAAGAAGCAAACTTGCACAAATAGAGTACACAGGCCAACAGTCAATAAAATAATACATCTTATAGCAATGCAAAGTGCAGAGCAGGCCCCATGAGTCGAATTATTATAATTTAAAATGTTTCGATCCTCAAAAGGATCTGAAAGAAACAGAATGCAGTCAGACTTTACTAATGGGATAAGTTCCCTCAATAGACAGGCTTTTTTTCTGCTCCAGCTTCTTGCTTTATTAGTGCTGAAACATCCAAGCATTTGGTCACCTGTATCACATTTTTGACTGCGTGTGGTTTTTTCCAGTGTACATCACCTCCAACTACCAGTAAGCCGCCTGACCAGATGTGCATTGTCAGTCCATCTTTATTCCCTCGTTCCCTGCCCCAATTCTTCTGCAAAGGTTACCTGAGCAGCAGCAAGCATATAAGCAGGACACTGTCTGCAGTTCAAAATAATCACTGTCTAGTTCCTGCAATGCTGAGACAGTAGAGTAACATCATACTCATTTGTAAATGAAAATTGCACTCTATACTGCCCTCTTAGCTCAGAATAATGGCAATTTTGGTGCTTTTCCCAGCAGGACTGTACGACAGAAGCCGAGGCAGGAGCGGACCAAAGCACTGATCACCTAGAAGAGAATTTTGATGGGATAGGGCAGAACAAGCAAACAGCTGCTATTGACAAGATTAATACAAATTGACAGGGCACCCATATTTATGCATCTCACTACCTACTGCAGCTCAACAAAACCCACATAGTTAAAATGCATACACAGTGCTTACTGAATATATAGAATGTGGAATTTACAACTCTGATCTACTTTATAAGATGCCTGTGAAAAAAATATTTTAAAGTTATTTTAAAAATAAATGATTATTTCAACAACAGGATTTTGTATGGAGCCCCGAAAAAAATATATTTTTGACAAACTACTTTATTCCTCCACAGCAAATTACTTCAGCTTTATTTCAGGAGAGGCTATTTCGCAAGTGCAAAGAATAAATGAATCCCAAAAGCATTACAAAACTTCCGCTGTAAAAATGTAAATGGATTATCCCTCCATTAATATCTCACTAAACAGCAACACTTTAGGAGCAATCATTCTTCTGTTACTTACAACATAAAAACCAAATGATATTTTCTCCATAAATCATCTGGCTATTACAAGATTAGAGTAAAAAGGGGTTGGGTCTATGACAATAAAGTCTTTCGATCATCTTGCAAGCAGGTTTACAAATGCCACACTGGTGTTTCCATCTCTTCTATGCTGGAAGTAATGTCCAACATTTGTTCATATGACTGTTTTAGATAAGATCAGATTTCTGCACTGGATTTTAAGTGCTACCACCAGCTTGTGTCTACTTGATTTTCATATAATAGTGACTGAAAATACAAAATAACTTTTAATATTCTTTTATCACAGCTGTCCTGTAGCACATCTTTATGGAGATGTTGGGCCTCCTGCTAGAGTGGAACCAAGCTTCAAGGCCAGTAAAGACAGAATGAAGAATAAAAAGTGTTCTAATACATACTTGTGTCTCTTTGAGGCCAGTACCAAGATAAATTTCTTTAGAGAAGCATCAGTTCCAGCAAACAACAAGAGCTGTTTCCTTAAACACAAAAATCCCATAGTGGACAAGCAGATGTTTATTTCTAGGACTAGACCAAACTATATGCCCCTCCAATATTATTTTTTTTTCTCCCATAGTGAAATGAAATGGGCAATCTCTTTTTTCCCTATATAATTAATTGATCTAGATAATTTCTCATCACCCACTTTCCACTTCAGTAGTACTTTTTCATGCCTGTGCTCAAAATGAAGACACATTTTGCGTTTACTTTGAATTGCATTAACCATCTGATTTGTACATACTGTGTCCTCTTCTGCCTTTATTCTAAGGTAACGCATTGGAATTCACATTCGTGTTGTATTGCTAGGTTCACAATTCACCTCACTCATAACAAAGGCATTACTTTCCATAAAAGTTAAACTTTTAAATTCAAGGAGGGTAGATTTAGATTGGCTATAAGGAAGAAATTTTTTTACAATGAGGGTGGTGAAACACTGTAACAGGTTGCCCAGAGAGATAGTGGAGGCCCCATCCCCAGAAACATTCAAGGTCAGGTTGGACGATGCTCTGAGCAACCTGATCTAATTAAAGATGTCCCTGCTCACTGCAGGGGGGTTGGCCTAGATGACCTGTAAAGGTCCCCTCCAACCCAAAGCATTCTATGATTCTATGATAAAATTGTGGCTGACATGAGGATGTTTAAATATGCATCACTTCACTCACATTTGTATACGTACAAACAGCCCATTAACACACACAGACACAAGTGTGCAGAAGCCTCTGCCTCCACTGGGAACTGTCGCCTTTTTCACTCTTCTAGATTTTCACAATCCTCAGCTCTACCTTCCCATGCAACAATTAAAAGAGGTAAAGTACTTCAGGATCTAACTGCTTGGAGAGAAGCCATAATGCTTATTAATTACATCAGTATCCAGCTGAGGTCTGTGTGCACTCAGTTTTACAGAAGTATCAATGTGATCACCTCGACTCCAGTACCATAGATATAGGTCCTTTGCTGTAATTTCTGCAAAGTGGCTCAAAGTCACTCTGTTGAGGGATGAGGGACCAACGCTGGCCCTTGGCCATCTGGGCACCCATCCAGTCATGGCCTAACTGTGCCTGGATCCAGTCTCCCAGCATATGTTAGAGCGCCATGGATACTGCTCTGACTTGCACCAGCAGGCAGGAATCAGCAGAACTAGGGAAACTTAAGCTATGCTCACTCCCCTTATTCATCCTATTAGCATAGGCCATGGAAAGAGGAATGTGTCCCAGACACGATGACAGAGGCTCTACGCTATCAGGGAAGTTGCATACGGGTAATAGAATGGAGCAGCCTCTGAGGAGCTGACAATGCCTTAACGTATTTGTTATTTGATCTTGTATATCCCTAGCGGCACATTTAAAATACTAAACAACTTTAAGCTTCTAGTCTCTCTTGTTTATAATTTCTTTATAGCCAGAGAAGTATATTCTTGCCCAATACTAAGCCGTATCTTGCCATGTAATATAAAACTGCTGATCATATCTATTCACTAGGTCAAGAAAGCTAAGTTACTTTTGCTACAAATGCAGCATTAAATCAGTCATACAACATTATAGCTGTATTTTCATCTGCTTTTATGCATCAGTCAAAAAACTGCAAAGTTCTGAGTACAAAATATTTGCTGATAGTGACGCTCAAAAAGAGGAAGAAAGCACATATGTTGATTTTAGATCACAGGTTGGCTGTGCAGCATAGGGAGTTAGAAATTGTTTCTTCCTTTAAAGTATAAACTGAGCACATTTGATATACAAGTCACTGAGAGAGAACTTTACAATGTAATTTTTATAGTCACTATTTCCTGACTCACTTTCATTGGACAATAACTGCAATTCTCTTTATACGGCACAATCTTTCAGATCAAGTTTTTGTATTTGAAACTCTCTTCTCCTTGGAAACACACGTTTCAGATTCCTGAAGCACTGCAAACTTTTCCTAGATTACTCTTTTTACTAATATTGCTGGTCTATCTGAGCCTACTCGCAAAACCATGCCCTTCTATAGATGTGTTCTGATGCACTTACTCACGAGGAATAATTCCCTATCTATCGGAGGCCTAGTGTATTCATTCAGTGGGGAAAGTTACGGTCAGTGTCTGACCTTTAGTTGCTCCCAGGACTTCAACTGATCACCACATCTTTGCATTCCAAGGTCCACATGATAAAGCAACAGAAATTTCCATTTTAAGCACTGATGTTTTCATGGTGCAGGTTCAAAACAAGTAAATGCTTTCAAAATTCGACTGCTTCCTTACTCATAAAGCAAATTGTACCTCCTCATCCCCACAGCGCTCTCAGCCATCACTGGATCTGAATGGGTAATCTCAACATCAACGTTTTTGTGCCAGTTCACCAACTGACTGGTGTGGTTCCCTGCAGCGCTGATCAGATAATGGGGCTGCTCCTCTGATTCCCACTTAATGACAAACTTTGAAAAATATCAGATATAGAGAGACTCCAAAAATTTTAAGAGAATTGCACCTCAAAACAATCTGAGTACTATAAAGACAGGCTGACCTGCTGTTTAGAAACCTAGTGTTATACAAGGGTAGCAGGCTGATAAGAAGTATCAGTCTAGTCCAATGCTGTCTGGAAAGAGAGGCCCAGACACAGCACTAATCTGAAATGTTCCAATACATAATCTCTCCTGAGACTAGGAGAGACCTATCGTTACACAGTCATGCGCAATCTACCTCTTCTTAAACACACCTCAGTGCCCTGCCTGAATCTTCAATTCTAATCCTGAACAACAACCCTGTCCATATTTTAGTATCACACTAGGTACCCTTGTTTCTCTGCTAGAAAAAAGGGATTTCTCTCTCAGACAATACATAACTAAGGCTTTATCAGTTAAAGGTGCACCCAGCTGCATATCAGGTCAACCATTCTGCAATACTCTACTCTGTGCACTGTATACAGCATGCAAACTGCCCTGCATAATTCTGGGAGACTCTTTCCTTCTAACGTGCTTCCCCAAGCCACCAGACTTTGGCAATCTGGACTGTAATTCTGCCATTCTCAATGAGATGTCCATGAAATCACAGTTGGAGTGACTAGTTTCCTACAGACTTGGGCTGGTACTCTTACAAAGGATGAGGACAGCAGGATAGAAGATGCTCTTTCCCAGATCTGCTCTAGCAAAGGTGCCCTGCCATTAGCTCGACCTGGCAACTCCATATGACAGCAATGGATTATTTACATTCTGTTGAGGGCTGCTATAACACAGGCAATTAGAAAATTAACATCATGTTTCTTCTTCATTATCTTCAGTGGACTTTCTAGTTAGTGCACATTACCTGTCAGGCAGCCTGTCTCGTACCACCATACAAGCTCTGCTTCCACACGTTGCCACTTTACTCCTTGCTCTACTCTAGAAGCAGCATCAATCCAACACCCAAAATAGGTTGGCCACAGATTTGATCCCAAGGGAACAGCAACCAGGATCACACCGCACTACTCTAGCAGCTGACAACATGCACATGAACCTGCATAAAATTAAACAGCTGATCTCTGCCCCATGCCTCAAAGGAACCATTCCCTTCCCTCTATGCTCTCTAGATACAGGAAAGTTCATCTTAGATGTAGATATGATATAGTTGCAGGCAGTGCCTACTACATAGCACATGGATACAATTTAATTTTGTATTCTTCTGAATACACGTTCACATGCATCTACTGTATCCTCTGTTTGCTTTGTTTTATTTTTCATGTTACTGATTTTAACATCAGCAGTCTGTAATGCATGGTCAAGACAGAAACTTTAGCTCTTTAGCACTGATCACTTGGGTTTCATGTAAACAAGCAATGTGATTTGGGTTTCATGACAGGCAAATATCTATCTAAATGAATGATCAGCATTAACATTTAGACCATATTTAGCTACCTACAAGCCCATCAGTGCTAACTGGAGGAAACCGCAGATTTCCCAGAATACAGGATATACCAATGTCAGCGTCCAAAGACTCAATCACCCAGGCCAACTGGAGTACGTAATTTTTAATGGGATCTTTCGGTTAATAAGAGCTGCCCTTGTTACTGAAGACTAAATGCACAAACTAAATCAGATTAAGTGCTTCTAAAGAATTCAACAGACAATTTAGTAAAATTAGATTTTCATATTCAGAAGCGAAGTTCCAGCTAGAATATTTCTGTATGTCCTAAAATGCTTCCTGTAAAACTATGCGCTAAATCACCTACTGCATGGTAATAAGGCTTATAACGTACAGGTCATTCTGCCGCACAGGCCTACGCAGGCATCCAATATTACCAGCTACATACCTTTGAGCTGCTTTATTTATAGATTTCTGAAATTCCGCAAACTTACGAATGTTGGACTCTGTGAAACTACATGTGAAGTGCCACCTATATACATGATTTTTGTAAAAGTGGACACAAAAGTGAGAACTGTGCATAGACACTGAGATCTGCCTAACAGAAAGCCTGTGAGTACCCCCAAGGACTATCTACGCCAACCTAAAGGCACCATGTGCAGAAGTCTGCAGATTGGAGCCACAGCCTGTATTTGTACTGGGTAAGCCTGCTGCTTTCTGCATATACCAAGTTTTATACTAGCAGAACTCCACTTCATTTGGGCATCGCTCCTCACCCCGCTGGGACTCCAAGTTGGCAGCTGAGAAGGAGGCTCAGCAGCCCAGGCGAAGGCATCACTGCAGCTCCCCTCAGAGCCCTTCAGATACCAACTGTCAAGTAAGTGCTGCATATATAAATCTCAGCTAGCTCAGCAGTAGGAAAGTCAGTTTAGGTAAGACTGAAACATAACAGCCTATGATATTGCCACATGCCTTGCCTTTTTTTTTACAAATCCTACGTTATTTAAAATTTTTAATAGGTGATTTGGTAAAAAAAACAGATTGTAATTATCTGATGAGGCATTTCCAAGTCAGAAGCACATATAAAATGAAAAGTGTATTGTATACTGCTTGTCAAATAATTCTTACTAGATTTCTACTGCAATTTTTATTAAGGAACTCACAAAACTAATTGGTATAATTTCTAAATGGAAGTTTAAATCTGCCATAATGAAAGAGTTGTGAAGTTTAAAGTAACAAAGAAAGGAGTACATTTAACATTTGCTGAAGGAATGTATGCCACTAAGCAGATGCCAAATAATAATCTTTGTTTTTACAGAATTGCTGAGTGTGTGACAGGATGAATTAAATTTTGATTACATCTTTATCAACAAAGACTCTCTCTAAGTCCTGATGAAAATGTTTGCAGTCTAACATCTCAAGGGAAAAAAAAAAGGCTGAACTTAGAAACTACATATTCAGTTATTTTTATGGAACACAAGTCAGACAAACAGTGAGCCAAGTTTTTAGAAAATTGATTCTGTACTTTCACACTTGGAATTTTAAAGTTGGCAAGACTCTCAAAAAACACATGCTAAGTTTGGTTGGCCATAGTAAAAGAGCTCAGGGAAAAAAAAAAATCTGTTGATAAAACTGGCTGGTAAATTATGCCACGTAGGAAATCTCCTACGAAAGCGGAGATTAAACCTTCAGAGTAAAGAAACAATCTTCTCTGAACATGATTTGATTTAGTCTAACGCCTACCATTGTCTACAGAACAAAGGAAAGTGAAATTTTGAGGTCAAAATCTCTCTGGTGCCTCACATGCGCAGCAGGGAGCAGAAGCTTGTTTTAGCACATATTCATACAAGTAGAAAGAACAGCAAGGCAAGGAAAAGGTGAAGGAGCACCAAGTCTTCTGATTTCTGCCTTTCTTTTTTTTTTTGTTAACCGTACATGAAATTTGTGACTGAGCTTTAAACCCATAGTACTGTACAGTTTTCAAATGGGTTGTCAGGAATGAGTCTTTCTGTCTGAGTAACTATAATCTGTCTTAGTCCAAGAACTGGGAAATACCTGTCCAAAGAAATATGGCAAACAGACATTGATGCTAGCCACACCACTGAAAGAAGTCCTAGAGGCACAAACCACTGCAGAAAACTCTGAGCTGTACAGACCTTTTCTGTTTTTCCTTGTAATGGGGAGATTCATTGCACAGGAAATGCCGGGAATAAATCTACTGCCTCCTTGGCCATCTCCCCCAAAAAGGAAGGTTTTGCAGGTGAAACACAGAACTAGCAGTCCCATTCCTGGAAGTCTGCACTACAGATTGTCCCCAGCAATGCATGTCCTTGCAGTAAAATTTCCAAATTTATAAACTGTTTTGGACAAAGCTGCAATGGATTAATGTTAAAATGACTCACCACATCACTACTCAATTATTAAAGGTATCTAAGTGAGAAGAGAATAAGGTTTCTTAAAAAAAATAAAGGCAGAACCAAAGTCCTATTCAAAGTAATAACAGTAATCACAGGATCACACCTGGGAGTCTAATTTGCCCCTGAATTAATAAATTAAATTATTATTTTTTCATTTAGCAGTAATCTTTACTAAATACCACCATTTACAATTACAAGCACCATCGTAACTGAAGAGAAAAAGATCTTTAAAGTAAGATTTGGAGATAACATGTTATTCAAAGGTTGTGCAGGGAAAAAAGCCATAAGAGAGAATTTTTGATAGCTGAAGAGCCTGAGTAAACAAACGGACTGTCAGAGTGAGGAAGAGGAATCCAAGAGGAGAAAGAAAAGTGTGAGCTGGTAGTGGAGTAGGGGCATGCTGGGTCAGCAAGATAGTGGGAAAAATGCATAAAGAATTTTGAAGAGGATTTTATTCATTCTTTACAAGTTAGGTGTGTTTGTTAGCAACTGATTAAAATAGGGCACTACATAATGGAAAAGATTATATTTCAGTAGTTTGATAAGTTGTTGCATAGGCAATACATCCATTAATTATTTGAGCACTTTCAATCAAAGATTTTATGCATGAAATAATGGAGTTTGCACGGTTCACAGAAAAAAGGATATACCTAGGCAGATGCAGAATACAGAAGACAAAAAATGGACCAGAGAAACCACAGCATTGTGAGTGAACCACCAATTAATGTGCTGTCACTTTAAAAGTGCTTAAAGCCTCTTCCTTCCCCGTGCCACTAAAGGATTTCGCACAGCACTTCCACAGTAGTTCAGCTAAATTTCTTGCAAGATCAAGGCCTCTGCCAATAAAGTGTATCTATATCAGTACTAACTCAATAATCATTCTTCTTAGTAGAGCAGTAAGTGTATTTTTGTCTTCTGCTAACTACACTGCCTACATAACCAAACCGCCATTCAATCAGGTGTACAGGTGCTAGGTAGAGTTGAGAACTTGACAAAAATGCAATAGCTTCTCACAGGTTTGAGACTAGAGTTGAGCATGAGGGGTGGGTATGGTCAGAAGCCTGAAAGAAGAGAACTCAACCAAAATCCAAACTGCAACCCAGAAAGCCTGGGAACTTCTGCTCTATAGAGCACTATGTCTTCTGCCTCCCTTCCTTACACAGGAAGACAGATGGACTCACACACACATATGTTCCTTTTATGTAGCAATCTACTGTATAACCATTTATGGGTCATTCTGAAATACATTTTGATATTATATCAAGACCATTCATCTTGATAGAAGAAAATTTTTTTTACATGGAGAAGAATCATTTACTGGAATAACTTCCCCAGGGATGTGGTAGAGTCTCCATCACTGCAGGTTTTCAAGATGTGATTGGACAGGGTACTAGATAACCTCTTCTAGGCTCCCTTTCCCACAAAACGGACCAGATGATCTTTCAAGGTCCTTTCCAACCTGGGCTGCTCTATGATTTTCAGAAAAAAAGGAAATTTGCAAAATTAGAATCCTAAGAGAGGTTTTGGCAAAGGTTAAGTGTAATAATTGGGCTGAGAAAGATGTATGGGATAATCAATGCAACCTGCTACAGGACTTTGAGTTAGAAACATGCTATTTCTACCTGTTGTTGAGCTCTCCATTTGAAAGTCATTATTCTCATTTAATACACTATGAGGGTTAGAATAATGTTGATAGTTATCTCTCTCACAGGATGTTGTGAAGACTGATTTGTACACATACATTATCTCAAAAATGCAAGACAGAAGAATAATGTTATGCATTATTAGCACTGGTAGAATAGTAATACAGTTTTATATTAACTCAGCATTCCACATACAACTAGTAAATTGCTACTCAAAAGGTCTCTTCTCCTTCCAATGTTCCTCCCAGATTTCTTCCAACTCCCAAGCTGGCTATTGAGCAAGTCGTAATGTCATTTTAAAAGACTAACAGGCTTCCCTAGGGGAAGAAAAATCTGAAGACAAAACATCACAAGCAAGTTCTCCCATTAAAGTACTTCAATGCAAAGATACTTAGAAAAGCTGAGATAAAATGACAGTAGAGACAATGGTGTTTCTGGTTTCATTCTCAGCTGTGTTTAAAATGACCAAGAAATGTAACCCTATATAATAAAAAAGTCCACCTTTACAAGACTGTCTCCTGACCGAATTCAAAAATACATTTGCCTGCTAATGAAAATTTACAAAATTCCAAAAATCATTTTTTTCATCACACATATTTTTCAAGTAGAAAACACAATAAATCATGTGCCATTAAAACCACCATTGTGATAAGTAATTACCTGAGCATCATAACCAAAGACTTCCCTGTGTCATCAAAAGAAATAGAAGACAAAATTAAACCTACCATCTAGCCATAATTTAGTGTTTTGTGATTAAATTTATTGAGCTTTTTTTCACACTTGATTGATATACTTTGATTTCACAACGTAAGAAAATTAAATTATTTGAAATGCTAAGCCATTTTCTCCATGGAAGTAAACTGGCATTGTCACCCTGTTTATTGTCACCCTGTTCAGGCTGGTAGAGAATTTGTGCTATGGATTTCCCAATCCATCTGCATCCTTCCAGTCTTTGAACAAAACTGCAGCCTTACGGAGAAATAATTAAACACATGGGCCTTCAGATCTCATACAACAGTTGAATCCCGCATTTTTTAAGCCAGCTGGGCTCCTGTTTCATTTTAATCACATCACCTCCTCCACTTATAGTGAAACTTAATGAACTCTTCCAAAACCAGGACTGTCTTCTGGCCAAGTATTTTATTTATAACTCATTAAACTAATAGGCTTTTCGGTTCCCATTCAGTTATCCCCTGTTTTTAAGGTGCTGCACTGTGCTGGTAATGCTAATGGTCCAGTTCATCTTGCTTATCTAGCCAGCAGTACCACTGCTCCCCTGTGCCTGGTGCCACAGGTTTGAAACACCACCGAAGTGTTGTCTTTAGCCACAAAAGTTCCACATCATGCTCTCTGTGATGATGGACTGATCTGACTGATCAAAAATGTTGACTGCAGAGAAAAAATCCTCAGCTAATTTGACACAGAGATCAGGACCACAGGCAAAAAAAATATATAGAAATAAAGATAAACTGGGTAGTGATGGAGAACGCAAGGGAGATGGAAGCTGGAGCGCAGGCCCTGTGATGATGGGCTGCGGAGCCTTGCTGGAGGAAGACACACCTTGCAGGACCTAACAGCTATCTTCTAGTACCTACAAGGAGGTTATGGAAAAGACAGAGTCAGCCTCTTTACAGTAGTGCACAAAGGGAGGATGAGTGACAACAGTAAATCAAGATTAACTGAGGTTCAGATTGGATATTTGGAAAGACTTTTTCACCATGAGGACAGTCAAGCAGTGGAGCAGGTTGCCCAGAGAGGCTGTGTGATCTCCGTCCTTGGAGGTCTCCAAGAGCAGACTGGATAAAACCCTGAGTGATCTAGTCTGAAGTCAGTGTCAACTGTGGTTTTAGCAGAAGGCTGGATGACAGAACCAAAATCAAGAATGGGTCTTTAGCCTCAGGGCATGGGAAAAGCTGGAAAATGAGCCAGGCAGGGGCACAAGCATGTGCCTCCTGCAGCAACATACCTTCAGGAAACAGGGATTTTATCTATGTTTGAAAGAGTATGAAGAGAGGAACCTTGCATAAACAGTTTGAATAGTTTAAACAACTTACTTCAAAGGCAATACTAGGCAATACAATTCTAAGCACTAAGAAATAACCTTGAATTCTTTAGAATTTTATTAGGTACAAAAATAATCAAGTTATAGAAATGTATCAATGTTCAAAGATAATAACTTTAAGGAGTCCACAATTTAATAAAAAATGTAATACAAAAGTTTACTCTACAATTTAAAGTCATCATGTATAAGTCTGTTTTTTTGCTGTGTAAGTTCTACCTGAAAAGATTATTTTGTCTAGACGATTTTATAGGAATTGTACAGACAAATCTCCTTCAGGTATGTTTTCTCCCAGCTCCATGACCAGCCTACTTGCACTCACACAGCAGTGTCTGTTTCAAAAACACACACACCAAGTTTTCGAGGCATCAGAGGTAGCTCTTTGGTTTTCTATGCAATAGTGCTACACTGGAAATTATTAATAAGCATCATGATACACAGACTGTGGATAAGCTGATGACATAAACAGATTTCTTTCAGATCAAAAGCATCAAGCAGTAGAACTCTCATCCATGAAGTGGTGGTTAAAACCATAAGAGGCTACTGCCCAAAGTGAAGCACAAAGCGAAGTCAAGCCAAAGACTAAGAGGTTTCCTTAGTTTGGGTTGATTCTAGTGGAGTGGAGTGGTGGCAGCTCTTTGGATCCTGTATAAGAAAAGTTATCAGAAAACCAGCAGCTTTTGAGAATCCGTAGTGAATATGGAGCTGGGAGACCACATGGACAACAGTCAGGGGAATACAGTTCCCACTGGGAAGACAGGTCCAGAAATCACAAGCAAAGAAAATGCCTCTGTCTTTTTGTCCCTACTGTGTTTGCAGAAATTGAACTCTGCAGACTGCTGCAGGAAGATAGGTCTGGCACAGATCCTGAGGCATCTTTCTAGGACAAAAATGACTCAGCAAGGTCCCCAAAATCCCCCTCTTTCAGTCCAGAAAGATGCAATACAACAAATGACCCAATTCTAAAAAGTTTATCTTGCCAATTCTGAAAGCTGTAGGTTTACTCAATGCCTGAAGAAGCCAGTAAGCTGTTTCCTGGAGTCCATTTTTCTCCAGTGCCAGTATCAATATCCCCAGTTCCTCAGGAATGTTGGCATATGAATCGTTAACAATTTAAGGCAGAAGGAGGAATTTTGTCAGATAAAACAGGAGGAAAAAGTTCACTGATTCACTCATTATGTTCAAGAAATGCACAAGTCCATTTGTATGCTTAGAAGAAAACTGCAATGGAAAGCGATCCTTTAAATAAAAAATACGGACTTCCAGTTATGTTTAAAATACAATCTATACCATCTCATCTTTTTTCATAGGTGCTACTGCATCACTGAGCAAGAGAAGTGCAATGGGCAGTTAAGTGTCGGGGAGGAAAAGTGGACAGTGTAGGGACAACTACTCACTGTTACAACAGCTATTGATCCTGAGAACACAGGCATGACAGCTGTATACAGTACTTTTTAGGCAATGCAGTTCATCCATCATTTATTCCTCAGTCTAATCTCCAAACATACTGCCATTACCCAATTCCCATCAAGCTGTGCTAAATGACTTTCCACAGAAGCTTACAGGGCACGACCTGCTCCTCCTCTGCCGGCACCACAGACGCGTCTCTGCTTGTAGCCCTGACAGCTTTCTACAGACATCCTTAGCATCCTTTCAAACCAAATTCTTTCTGTCTCCTTTGGAATTGCAGGACAGAGAGACAAAAAGGAAGTGGGAAGATGCTAATTGCAAATTAGCTGTGCTGCAGGTCTTCCCTGCCTCACTTTTATCTCATCAGTCCCTTCTCAGCTCTTGCTTTTCTGGCTGCACTGGACTATGTCTTGACTGAATTCACAAAAATGCTTGGAACCAGTACTGGTGTGACAGACAAACAGCAGCCATGTTCTTGGCTTGAAAAAGCAATTTTAAGTCTCCCTGTCCTGGCATTGCTCAATTAAAGGAGCACAAAGTGGATTTAAACACTCCCTTTACGGCACAAGATTTTAATACAATCAGGTTTCAGGAGATCTGTTTTTAAAAGTCAAACGACTGATCGCAAGTATGGGGATACAGGGACAAAAGGGCAATAGCTGGCAGCAAAACCACCCAGATTTCAAAACCTTGAAAAAAAAATAATCTCAAGTTACTGAATAACACCATACAAGAACACATGAACAGACATTCTGGGCCAGACCAAAGGTCTATATAGCCCTGTCCTGTCTGCAAAAAAAAATATCCCCCCACCACACAAACCTAGACACACAGTTACACAGTCTTTATAAATGGATACCTTGGGTTAAAAACCAAGACAATGTGCATGTGTATTAGCACATGCACTCTCCTGAGCTCCAATCTGTTTTCAACACAAAGCATTCGTGAAACGCATGTCACTTCTATATATTTTTCATGTCTCAGTATATTCCTCTGCATTAACTCATCCAGTCTCCTGACATGAACTTTTGGCATCTATGTCACCCTCCTGCAAAGAGTTCCTGCTTGCTGTGAAGCTGGTTGCTAGTAGTTTCATTTGAAGCATGTTGCCTTCTGTACTAGAAGCCACGAAACCATCATTCTTTACCCATCCTCTCTAACCCATCCATGGTTTTCTAGATCTCTATCATATTCATCCACCAAAAAATCTCTACCAGAATTGGTTTTCTCAATCATTCCCTTGCTCTGATGATTCCTATCAATTTTCTCGAACTTCCTGCATATCTTTGTTGAAGTGGAAATCTGTGCGCAGCTTTCAGCCTACAAAAAAAAGGGAGCATGAATGCCCACAGCTTCATCTCCCTTCCCACATGCCATCCAAGGACTGGTAAGGCAGCAGTAGCATGGTTGAGCCACAACTTCCTACTCTTGCCACTGGGTATCAGCTTTCCAAAGATGAGAGCGGAAACAACACAAGGCTTACAGCACATTCATGTCAAGAGCAGCATGGAGTAAACAAATCTTTTTACAGGTCTCATGGGGACCCAGAGGGGATTTGAGGCTGCCCTCCAGCCCTCCTTCTCCAGTGCTGACCTGCCCCAAGACACCAGAAGGGCCATGCATGCTTTGCAAATGCATCTCTGTCCCAGGGACAGGGCTGTATGCATGCATCTCTCTCACTGACTATGCATCCAGATCCGTCTACAGATCAGAAATCATGTTTATTTATTTCAAATGAGAATTCCAATTATAGCACCAAATTATTCTGAGGGGGTGACAACAAAGATGCTGCTTTCGGTCCAAAATGGATTTATTTCAAAGCGATTTCCAACATGCTGCTAAGCAGCAGAAGTTGTAGAATTGTACAACACAAGGCGGGCTGCCAACACTGCGCTCTGCTGCAGCTGAGCAGGCAGAAGTTCAACATAAACAAAAATAACTAAAAGGAAAACTGGGGGAGAGGGAGGGCAGGGGGCTAGACAGACAAACAGCTGTCTCAGCCAATGCTGAGAAAGAAAACCCTAAAACCCACACAAACGTTCTCAGCAAGGAGGGAGTATACCCCCTATCTAAAACACAGCACAAAGAAGCATCCCAAAATGGGCTTGTCCCAGCACTGCTAGGAACTGTGAAAGCCAGTAGAAGATTTTCGATTCAGTTGCTGCTCAGACAAGCTACTTTACAGGCTTACAAATTGGCCACACATTTGCAGAAGGTAGGAGCTCAACCATCAGTGTGGCTGAAACTGAAGCCCTCCAGAAAGCAGGAGCAGAATTAATAGCATATTTTCTAATTATTATTAAAAGAACAGCATTTAGCTCACAGAGCTAATCATTTAAAACTTAAGAGAAACTATTTAGTCACCTCTGCAACTTTGACTCTGGCCTCTCAGGTGTCTGTGCCACTCAACGGGAAAGGCTGTGGAACTGTAATTTCAGAGACACTTTGGAATTACGAACTCGTGTGATCCACACCCATAAAGTGGCAAACTAAAGTTGAACAGGCTGGGATTTGCAGAAAATTTAGTTGGTTTATTTACTCTGAAAACATTTGCTGTGGCTGAAACTGTAGTCAAAGCTATCAAGTGTTCACTGGAGACTGCTCCTCGATGGGTTCTGCAGCCACAGCCCAGGGAGCAGTGCTGGAGGATCAGCTGCTGGAACAATGGAGAGATGGACTCTTCAGTCTAACACTGGGACCACACCGATCTCGGGCGGGGTGGGGGGGGTGCGGGGTGTCACAAAGTACCAAGCTCTCTTTAATGCTTCCAGGGCAGTAGAATAACTTATTTGATAACTGAAGGGCAGTTTTTACTGAGCTGTTACCGTTAGTTGCTATTTCGTAGAATTAAGACATTGCGCCTCAGCAGAATTTCAATGGAATTTCAGAGAAAAGGCACCTAAAAAGGTACTACTGCAACTGAGGAGCCAGGCTGAGCTCAGGGAGTGCTGGAATAAAAGAACTTAGGTTGCCTTAAGGAGATGGCAGGAATTTCTCTTAAAAAGGCAAATATATTTTATTACAGCTTTGCTACAAGTTCCATGTATGATTTAGAAAGTGCTTCTTGGCCTGTTGCCCACAGACCACTGAAATGACCAGAAGGAAAAAAAAAAAATGTGCTTACCTCTACACACAGAAACAAACTGTGAATGAAAAAAAGCACACAATTGAGCATTCAAATTATAGTCCAAATTTTTTGCTGACTATAAATGAAAAAATACTCGAGGCAACACCACCCAGGATGAATGGTGGCTTCATCTTTTCTTCCCATCTCCTGATCCCAGCATCTAGTCTATCCTTTGACTAAGAGCACCCAAGAAACACTGATAAGAACGATAGGGTAAATAACCAGATTACAAAATTTACTGCTGAAAAAATAGGTAGAAATAAAATCCAGCAACATAATAGAGAGTTCATTGCAGGAAAACCCATCACACCATTCCCCAAAATATCAAGAAATTTACTCACCACAAACATGGTAAACAACAGCTAGAATCTTCCCAAAGGAACAAGAAAACACTTAAAATATTATAATGGTAGCATAAAAGTCAATGTCATGTGCTTACCTTCCATACAGGCTTACTCTGTTCTCCACATCTAAAAAATATATGGAGGTAATAAAGGGTCCTAGAGTCAGGCAGCAAAAGTTATTAGGCAAAGCAAGACAACTGAATTAGGAATGACTGACAAGATCAGGGCTGTTTATCTGAAAGATAACGACAGGACTGAATAAATAACACCATGTAGTGAAAGTTAATTAGGAAGTATTTTTTACTTGCCCTCCTAATACAAAGTCAAACAGAACTAAATCACATTTCAAATTGATACTTTGTTTTAAAAACGATGGATGGATAACGTGTGGAACTCTGCCACAAAACACTAGTGATGCCAAGAATCAAGAGGATTAAACTGTAATTGGGTATGTATACGAATAATCCCCGCAGTTCTACCATAAGCAATCACTAACAGATGGAGATTAGGGAGACATTCTGTAATGGAGACATAATTTCCTAACAGTTTAGGGAAGGATTTCATACACCACCCTTTGTAGCATCCTAGATTTGCTACTGCTGGCTACATGACACCCAACTAGAGGGACACTCTTCGGATTAGTCCAGCACTCCCTGTGTTTCCAGGGTTGTTCTGCTACCAGAACTGCTCAGTGGCAGCAGGTACTAGGTGCGTGCCAGATTTTACATCTGAAAGGATGTGCATATCCTTTAAGGCATGTCTGTGCTGTTATCAAGCAGCCTTGATTAGAAAAGTCAAACTTCTGCAGTTAAGGTAAACTTTTCATAATCTCACTTACAGCCCTTCCTAATGCTCAAGCAAACTAGTCCTCACTCTTTAGTCTTCCAGGAGTTTACTTTCCGTTCTGTGACTACATCTTTTAATTTCATGTAAAAGTTATTAATCTTGTTCTTCTGAGACCCAGGAACAGACTGTAGATAAGAACAAAACCAAGAACAGTACACCTTGATCACATCTTTGTGCCACTACTTAAGCAAACTCACAAAGCCTCTTCCAAAGCAAATATATTCCCTTTTAAGACAGGTTCTCCTAAAGGTAGTAAGATTCTTTGTAAAGAGGGTATCCTTCAGCAATGGAAATGCTGATAGCCATGTCAGCACCCCTAAATGCCTGTCAATGGCAAACAATAAATGAAACAACATGATGAAGGAACCTGTTTCCTGGCCAGACAAACCAGGCATGATTGCAATACGAAGCAAAAGTTCAGCTTGGCAAAGTCAAAGTCAGCAATGGCTGGTTACCTCCTCCCTTCCTTCCTAGCTGCATGCTTGCAAGAGTTGACATTGCCATACCTAGAAAAAAACCCACCATTCTTAGTTCCAGCCTTAGTTGCTCTTTCATGTTCTATACCTGGTTGGTCTGGTGCTACAATATACGAAAATTCGATAATGGATCTGTATTTTTATTTCTCCTTAATAAAGTTGGGGATGACTGATTTTTCAGTCAGAAGTGACCAGTTTTCACAATGCATAAAAATGTGGCTAAGCAGAGTGCAAGTGTATTGCTACATCTAGGTGCTTTCTGTGGCTCCAAAATACCAGAAAACTGGAAGGGCTTCTGAATGCAACTGTAATGCAAATCTCATTATTAGCTACCACTTTACCCTACTGAGCAAATATCAGCATGTCCCTCCTGAATAACAAGAGTATTTCTAACATCAGTCATCACATTTCTTAATGGAGAACTGAATTCACTGGCAATAAAGTCCAGGTTCCCGGAAGAGAAATGACTCTGTGTTCCCTGTTGACAGATTGGGTTTTAATGAGCAAAGGAAACACACAGGGCCTGATCCTAATCCCACTTCAGTCAATGGGCTTTGGATGGAGCTCTGAGGTCCTGATTTTGTACCTGTCACACACCCAGCTTCACTGAGACCAGTAGGAAGTTTCAGTGTCACTCAAAGAAGAATGGTTCTTCGACAGCTCATATTAGCGCTTCCTCCAACATGGAAATTCCCCCACTATAAGCAGGAAAAAAAATCAGTTGCTGAGAATTTCAGATTGCCTTTTCAGAAAAAAAAACAAAACAAAACAACTTTTTGGAGTGACACTCAGTAGGCTCATTTTGTGCCAACCCTGATTGTGAAGAAAGTACAGTTAAGTGCTCCAAATGTATTATAATCTTTC
Source organism: Scopus umbretta (assembly GCA_013400535.1). NCBI lineage: Eukaryota > Metazoa > Chordata > Aves > Pelecaniformes > Scopidae > Scopus > Scopus umbretta. The sequence goes on along the minus strand of VZTL01037299.1, from coordinate 12,834 downwards.
CCACTACCAATTACAGGTGCCTTGCTGACAGCATATTTTATTTTCAAGCCTACTTATTTTAGTAATCATGTTTTCCAGCACGGGAATGATCTGTTCATGTGGAACTGGTAGAATGTGCTGGGACAAACTAATACACTGTAATAGTAACTTACAATGAACGACAGGTTACACAGGACTTTTTAATTTACAATCTATAACATACAGTTTAAAAGACACAGGTTTTTCCCGCCTGCATGGTATTTTTCTTTCTACTGTTGTGCTTTGCAAGCCATTACTTCAGTGTATGCCTGACCTACTCATCAAGTAAATTTTTTAATGACCTGAATAAATTACATGTAAGCTTTGAGTTAAGGACACAATTCATAGAACCATAGAATACCAGGTTGGAAGGGACCCCAAGGATCATCTGGTCCAACTTTTCTTGGCAAAATTCTTTAATGAAAACTGATAGTCATGATTACAGCATCTCTCTATGGTGCTGCTGCACTCTGTTGGTAGTACACTATGCAAACACAGCTGGGGTCAACAAATAAGTGCTCTTCAGAAGTGTTTCACAGCATTTCCTCCATTTGATACTCTGACCAGTCACAGATTTTAGCTTTTGCCCATCAAACTTGCAACAGCTTTGGCTACTTGGTTATCACAGAATATGTGCATATATATTCTTTTCCTGTGGATGCTTCTTTTCCTTCATAACTACAAAGAAAATGACAAGCAAACAGTAGATATTCTCCATAACAGGATTAAAGAATAAGTCTAATTAGTTTGAATGTACAAGTCAAAGCAGATTTATTTTATAAATAGGATTCCTGCCAAAAATAGTCAATAAATAAAAGAATAAGAGAGCCAGAGACTAACATGTTAACTTCAAACTGCTACAATGTCCAGCCCCAGAAACCCTCAGGTTTCTGGAGTAAAGTATTGTCACACTGAAATCCATAGCAGAATTCCTGATTTAAGGACCAAGATTTATCCCCTCTGAGTTAGAGCACATTCTTGGTGTCTACCGTGCTGCTTGATGAGACTGCTCACCCACTGCAAGTTGCTTCCCTGAAGAGAGGAATGAAGCACAGAAAAAGGAACACCTGAGTAGGCAGCAGCTCTGCAGGGAGAGACGTGGCACCTGAACACATATGAAAGTCTAATTACTTAGCAAAAATAATGTGCATGAATTGTGGTCACACATTTCTCATATACACAGTTTTTAAACTCTCAGCCAAGATTTTCAAAAGATATAGGTGTTTTTGAATTATGTTTTGCTGTCATTTTCAGAAGTGCTAAACATCTACTTCGAAGAATCATGGCCCTTCAAAGCTTCTTAATTCAGTTATCCAGAAAAGTCACCAGTCATGTTTGAAGACACTGGCCTTTTTAGTTACGGTGCTTTTGTCCTGTGTCTTTTTTTTCACCTTTGCTTTCCTTCAGCTTTCATTCCTATCTTACCCAATGCTCCAAGCAGAACTCAGTAGTGGCAGAATTACTGCTTTTAAGGCAAGAAATTTCACCCTGTGAACTCACTGCCATATTCAAAAACAAAAATGTAAGTTTAAAGACAGTGGAGAACCACTGTAAATCCCTGAGGCATCCTGGCTTTAGCTAGTTTGCATTAGTGGGTAGGATCATTTGGTTTATTGGACCTTTAAAAAATTAATACCATTAGTAACAGGAGAACCTCTTTGCTTTAACTTCTTCCACATATGGACATTGTTGCTTCAGCTAGAAATCAACCATCTTATGTCCTGCTTTCTGTGTGCTGCTACAAGGACTGCAGATGAGGAAAACGGAAAGAGAATAGATGTTGAAACTGAATGTAGGAAAAAAAAGTGAATGGGAATAGACATATTAATTACACAGAATAAACTTTAAAGCAGGTACTGAATCCATGTTATATATTGATTTTTCATTCTGTATCTGCCTAGGTTGATAGTTCTCCCTCTAGTACACAGAAATGTTCTTTTCTCCAGAGAGATAATATGTTGCATATGATGGAACTGACCTCATGTGGTAGAGGGAAGATTAAAAAGAAGATAAGCATGGGTTCCAACAGATTTCAAATCCAGCGGATTCATAACATATATAAAACTAGCACAATTATACACTAGTGAAGCACATTAATTTACTTGTACCAAACCAGCTTAGAAACTTATCCCTAAAATATTCTCCACTGAGCTGAAAGTGGATTTACTTCAAAGACAACACAAGGAACTGGGTTAGTAATCAGGAGAGTAGAAGACCTTGAATTTGTAATGTTGAACATCTACCACTTTAGAATTGCATAAACACACATCCAACTCGGTGGCCCATAATGGCTATTATCATGATCTACCAGGTTAATATTAAATTTCAGAACTGGTATATAACTGTAATTCCTATTTAGAAAATTGACTGTAAAAGCCCAAAAGGACCCACTATATATAGTGTGTGTGTATATATATATATATGTGTGTGTATATATATGTGTGTGTGTGTATATATATGTGTGTATATATACACTTTTACTATATAAAAAGGGAAGTTTGAGATCATATAGATATTCTACATATTTGAACATACAGGAAATAGATATTGTCATACTAAGGTATAAGACAACACCATATAATCTAGTATCCTGCTGATAGAATTGTCCAGCAACAGATGTTTCAGGGCTGTATGAGACACAACAGTGATTTTATAAATACTGCAGGTCCATAACTCATACTGGGATTTCATCATGACCCCAGGCAGACGTCACTTATGTTCTGAAGCACAAGAACTGACAGCCTTTGCAATTTTTGTATAACCAAAGAGGTTTATTTGCCTGAAAGATATCCAGTACTGCAGACTTATTACACATCATGCTGCAAATTTTAGTCAGCTTTCTGAATGTTTCCTCTTGGACTAATACAATGGAGAAAGATGGTCCTAGTGGTTTCTTTCATCACCTTCAATTTTTTTAAACACATCTTATGTATTCTCTTCCCTGTTTTTCAAATGAAATTACATTATGTTCAACGATCCTTCTTCTCCTCACATCAGAGTAGCGTCTTCCTCCAAAAGCTGTGTATTGAAATATTCATGTATCTTCACCTCTTAAAATACTTTCAACAGGAGAATTAGCATTATGATAAAAAATAGCTAAGAACACACAAAAGATGTGAAGGTTAATTTTTCATAGTGTCCCATTAAGTTGTGGGCATTTTGGTTTTCTGGATACTCTGTGAATGACAGCAAGGGCGTGGTTTTGAAAAATGTCTGCTTAAGTGACACAACCCACAGTTAAACACTTGGCTTTGCATAATTAGGCCTAGCCATTTACTTTAAGAAAAACTTGAACCTGCTGCACCATCCTAGGTGATTTTCATTTGCTCAATACACATCCCATCTACCTAGCACAAATGAAAGCAATGTTCTGACCTGCACTGTTGAATTTCTATTGTGACTTGTCAGACGTGTCACTTAGTAACTTCGGCCTTGTCTGTTTTGCTGGTCCACGGGATGAGGGTAGCAATATCTCAGCTGAGAACCATGAGACATTCATATATAAGGGTAATAAAAAAACCCACAAGAACTACATTAAATCAGTCTTCATCTATCTCCTTTCCGGTGTTCATTCATGAAGTATGAACACAAACTATTCAAATGTTACAAGTATGAGCTGTCATTAATTTCCTTACTATCCATCTGTCCCACGCATGTACTAACAGGCATGAAATTACTAAACATAAATCTTTTCTTCATCCTCAGAACAGTTTTTAAAAGGCACCCTTCCCTTGCATTTGTGTGATGCCTGGTAAATAATAGATCAGCTGCATGGTGTTAGTGTTAATATTAATGTTACCAGACAGCGTTTGAGAGAAGCAGGACAGAAATCTGAATTCCAGAGGAATATGGAACAGCAGCAGTCACCATCCAGATGTACGTTTGCAGCTCAGGTCCATCTTTATAGTATACAGATCTAATGGGGTGCACAGTCCCATGAATTTCTATTCAATTTACCCAGAGATGATAACACTTAGCACTTGATAGAGCTTGGCAACAATTTTCTTAAATGAATTATTTAAAGTTAACCAATAGGTTAAAATAAAATATCCATCAAGCACAAAACAAAAAATAGGAAGATGCTGTGATCTGTTTCAGGAATGCTGACATTTGTTTATTCTGAAATTAAAGAAAACCTTGTTTCTTCAGCCTAAATGTTGACATTTTCTAGCATGGAGATAAATAACCTTTAAGCTGCTTAATGCTTTGACTCAGCTTCAAGAAAACCTTTCTAGCTATAGGGTTTTTTCCCCTACAAAAATGTCTTCTGGATCCATAAAATATAAAGAGCAGAATTAATTATTTAGTGCTAAATCCATCTCTCTTCTGTGCAGTAATACTAGGAAGTGAAGAGGGGCATATAAAGACTTTTTCCTCTCATCTCCCATCTTGGCAGCTTTACAGGATGTACGTTTGACTGAATCCAGCCTAAGAATTAGGGGCCTGGCCACTCTATTACCAGCCTCAACACAGTTCTGTGAAGGCCTTGTCAAGAGATCAGTGCAAATGTGCGCAGGCACTGCACACATGCAATTCTCAACACACAGAAGACAGCGATATCCTTCATCATCCTAAGAAATGCTTGGTGTGGCTTTCTCAGGAGTGCGGCCACTTTCTGTGGCTAGAAAGGTTCTTGTAAGAGATAAGCAAATGGTACCATCTTTACCTTCCCATGCAGATCTCCATTCAGGAATTCAATTCTTTTGAGACTCTAAGAGAAACTCAGGATCAACTACAGATGTTTTGCTTCTTCACAATGCTAGGACACTACAGAAAACAAACATACAATGCTTTCATGCTGAAGTTCATTTCAAAGCTGATTAAGGAGGAGTGGACAAAAGTTTTATGAAGTATGTGTCTATTGTTTTAAAGAAAAACTAGTTTCAGGCACAGATCTGAGACCTAGCCAAAACGCATTTCCCTCCTTCACCCATATTCTCTTGCAGGGATTTCCAGCCTGCAGCATGGACATCCATTACTGGTGGCCTAGACAGGACTGGTCCACCTTGACTTCCTAGCCTGCTGGGGTAGGATGGCCAGTACGGTGCTACTGTGGGAGAATGGATGTGGCAAGGGCAGACACCAAGAAAAGAGGGGAGGGGTATTGCATCCCACCCTCAGGCATAGAGCAGAACAGAGTGATAAGCATCCCAGGCAGCAGCAGGCAGAGACAAAGCAATGGCAGAGGCAGAGAAAACCCTTTCAATATGAAGTAGAAAGAGAGGCACAAAGCACGAGGTGAAAGAAAGACTCTTTGCCTCTCACACATAGTGAATTCTTCCCCCATCCTAGCTACTGAGTAGAGCACTTTCAAAAGGCACTGCAAGATTAAACTGATTTCAAGCTCTTCAGAGAACACAATATTAACCATCTAAGGAATGTCATTTCAAAAGCTTTCACTCTATCTCTGACGTATTCACAGCCATTGCAATGCTTCTCAAACTGTAATATACTCACAATTACGTACTGTGAAAAACAGCTTTGCACAGAAGTAGTCTCAACCTCTGGTCTAGAAGGACAGTGATTCACTAGGGTTTCTCTGAACTCAGAAGCACTCACAAGCCTACTGCTATACTCCCATGCATCCTGTGGCAGCTGACTCCTTTAGCCATTTTTCACCGGCCCACTGCTTGTCAATAAATCACTGTGCTAATTCCTGTGACGCCTCCTGTGAAGTGCTTTGGGAATTGTGGCAAAGATTTCTGGGCTGCATCTCAGAACTGGTGGTGAATGGCTGACTCCAGGTTGACATGATGAAGAAAGGTTAAGCTCTTCAGCCGAGCAGCCTCTTAGAAAGATTCATTGTGACTCTAGCTATCCCTTTTCTATACAGCAAGGCTATCCTCTGTATCTGCCTGAATACATAAGGGAGTTGACATTTGTCTTCTGTGTGGCTCACGTACTTAAGTTTTCCTCTCTTCTCATTACCCGTGAAGGGTGATTACATTTCCTATGGAATATCACTGGTGATACATCACACTTCAGGGCTGTGTTTCCCCTCCACCCCACCCCTAATGGGAACCTGTGGTTACTTCATCTTTTTCCTTTCTTGAATACCAATCCTCCCACAAGCCTGCGTGTTAGCCACCAGCCTCCCACCAACGAAGAATAATGGGACTCCTGCTGAAGCTCATTAATAGTAAATTATTTTCAGTTAGTGAAGATGATTTTCTCGGTGAAGTCTCTGAAGAGTAAGGGACAGTACAGCAGAACACTGTCTGCCCCACAATTGATTTGAATATAGTGGTTTGAAGGAAACCTCAGACTTCAATAGTGAGCCATTAAGAACAGCTATTTGTATGGTGCCTGTCTGAACACTGAGAATAGGAGGGGAAGGTAGAGTCTGCCTTTCCTGATCAGTTGATTATTCTTTTTTTTTTCCCCACCAGGTGGTTTTCACGTAAACACTGGCATCAGAGGTCTGAAGTGGCAGTCACAAGCTGTGTAAAAAGCCATAAGACACAGAACTCACACTTTATTGTATAAAGCAAGGATTTTAATTTTTTTTTTCTTTTTCTTTTTTGTAAAACAAAGTCAAGGCATTTATTAGTATTTTTCAAGTCCATCTTCCTGGCAGATAAAGCAAGAGATGCCCAGCATAAGCAGATGCCAAACAGTTCAAGGACACGCTGTCTCTACAGTGTAGACTTCTCTGTCCCTCCTCTCACTCCTCTCATAGTTCTTTATGACACTTTTAGATTTGGGTAGGGAACTGCTATTTGGGGGACTTCCAAAGAAACCAGGGGGAACGAGGTATCTGAATCCACACTGGAATTCAAAAGCTCTAGGCCAAACATTTAAAATCCTTTGAAGAGGATGCTTAACAAAAACATGCAGACAGACTCCAAGTCTACACATGTATACATAATAAATATAGCACCAAAAAGGTCTACTTCCATATCAAAAAATACTTTCTGGCTTGTGCTATAAAAGTGCATGTTCATTTTTGCTATCTTTGACTTCACCTAGTATGTACTATAAAGAAGCAGGAACAGAGCTGGTTGAAATTCAAAATTTCTAAAATATCTGAAAAAGTCTTTTTTTAAACAAAAATATGTGCATATTTACTCAAGTCTCTATATTCATTTCAATATGGAATGTTTTTGCTGGGGAGGAAAAGGAGGAATTAAAAGCTTTTCAGTTCAATTTCCTCAAAAATAAAAACTAGCAGATGGCTGCCCTGTGCTCCGTGAATGCCCCTGCTACTGTGCAGGGTATCTGGGACAGCTAAACACTGACAGCCTCAGTCCTGGTGGGGGACAGCAGGGCATCAAGATTGCTAGAAAGTGGGAAGTGCAAGACACCCTGGAGCCATGTAGCAATCGGCATGGCAGGGTTACCTTGTAGTTACAGACACGGAAGGCCAAGTCCAGGCTCCTTTAAACCTCTAGGCAGCTGCGACGAAAACCTCACCAACTCAGCCCTCAGGTGGTAGATTGCCCAGGCTCTGGTTAGACATATGTCTTCTTAAAGTATCTCTCTCTGGGCAGCCCAATTATTACTCTAAATGAATTTCATCAGAAAGTCCCACACCACCTCTAAGCAGGAGCTGCTATGAGAATGGAGCTGCTATTTCTACACAGCTCCTTTTCAAAGGAAAAAAGGCAGGGAAGACGAAGAAGCCAAAAGTAGTTGTGGCCACTCCAATTGTGAATCAAGCAAACACCACACTGGCTGTCGGGTTGTGGACGTCTGACACATACACACCAGGAGTGAAATGGACTCACAAGTATGCAATGTCCATTACAGGTATGTTTTCTAAGCTGAAGCCCATAAGGCAAAACAAATGACAGAAAAGGTTCTCATTCATGAGAAAAAAACGGCTGGCACTGCTCCTGGGTGGGACAAGAGAGGGAAAAGAGGGAGTGGCAGCAGTGCTTTAACTAGCAACTATATAGTCATGCTCCACTGTGACAGCTGAAGAAAGGCTCCGAAGTCAACCAGTATCCACTGACAGAGCCTCCCATAAACAGCTAATCTATTGCAAAAATATTAGTTGTACTCTCATTTGACCAAATGAGAGAAAAAAAGTCCAGAACTGGAGAACACAGTTCATTAATAGGAAACCAATCCTCTGCTAGCTACTGTCAAAAGCAGCTTCTGGGTTGTTTTTTCTGCAGAGAAGCTGCTGCTGGGACTTTGCCGCTTCAGCAGTTAAAGGTAATCTCAGAGAATCCCTCAGCAAATTGTAAAGTACTCAGGCTGAAGAACAACAAGGTGTTCAGGGACTGAACTGATTGTTTTAATTTGCGTAATACTAGCAGCAAGCAGCGCTTCAGAATTATTCTGCTTATATTCACCTGTTCCAGAAGCAAGACAAAACCAAGCCAGCTTCAATAAATAACCAGACCTAAAAGTATTTGATTTGATCTCCATCTAGAGAAGGAAAAGTGCAACAAATCTGGCAATAAAAAGGAAAATGATGTTATTACATTGTTTTTTCTATATACTAACAAGGAGCTAGGGGTGTGCATTGACACAACACAGCAGTCAATGGGATCTGATTCTTCACTGTCAGATCTGTTCCTTTTACTGTTTGGAAAAGAATAGACACAGGTCATCTGAGTACTCCCAAAGTCTCTAAAGCTGGTGCCACAGTGCACCTACCTTCCTCCTTCACAGCAGCCAATACATTTCCTCTCCCTTCGCTTAACAGACTGTTACATATGTGCAGATCTCACCCCAGAAGTGGGCAAGTAATTCACTTAAATGCAAGAATACATCCTTTCTTACCTATTCCCCACTTACATTTTTAACAGCATAGCCATCAAAATGCAACAAATCTATTTTTTCTCCTTTACTGTCTCCCCACTGCCCTTTCAGAGTATTTTCAGTCATTCTGATTAAAAATTTACCTCTTAAGTACCACTGAGAACAGACTGCATTTCTTGATTACAGTTTTGTATACTTTTTTCAGCCTGACTATGCATCTTCCTTACAAAGGAAGACGTGGAGTCATATCCTTCCTTCCTGCTCTTCTAACAAAAAAGAAATGTGTCAAAAGTGTCAAACTTTAAAAAAATCAGGTCCCAGACCGGTAGAAAAACATCCTCTCTGCAAAATGCAGAAAACACTTTTTCAAAATGACTATGTGAGGCCATCACACCTGACAGGATGATACAAGGTACCTAAGAGAAGAGACATGGCATGCTAAGCTGAAAAATACATTTGCAGGGCTCCCCCAAAACAAAGATAAGCAGCCTTGGCATTTCTGGGTTCTCTTTGTGGTGCTGCATTGTAGGGGACAGGTACTCACCCCGGACTCTTCTCTGTGTCTGTCATCTTCTTTGGGGACAACTCAGGTAAAAAAACGTATTCTGCCACTTCTACCACATATTCTACCATGTGTGATTAGCCAGTATTATTACTACTTTGCACAGGTATGCTTTCATTACCATACGTGGAATTCCACGTGTGTGCAGCTGCAATACCTACCTGAATGTCTCAGAAATGCAAGACACTGCTTTTACTGGGATTCTCTGCATGGCACCAGTTTTGGTTTGCTTTTCGTAGCGGGCCGAGACTGTTCTACCTTTTGACTGCCACTCAGCCAGCCTTTCTTTTTCCGTGTGAAATCTGTTTCCTTTCTTAAACTGAGGAAGTCTTGAACACTGCAAAGGATATTATTTTCTGATTTAACTTCTGAAGGTCATTCATATTGATTAGACAGCTTAAAAAAGTCGAGTAGTAGAAGGCCTGAACTTAAAGATAGGCAGGGTACAACAGCCACTGCAAAAAGTAAGGAAAAAAACACTGACTTTCTTCTCTCCTTTCAGTATCAATATAATCCAAAATATTCTCTTTGTTTTTGCAAATGTTTGTTCACTGGAATGTTCCAAAGGGAAAAATGTCAGACACAAATCCTCACTCATCATGTATTTGCACAGCAATGCTTAAAGGTCCTTAAAGATCTCCAAGGATTTGAAAGAAACAATTCAGTCAGCTAGCAGAAACAGTGCCACTGCCTTCCAGTGTCTGGTCGCATGGCTCACGCAGCATATGACAACTCAAGGCAAGTCACAGTGAACTGATTTTACAGACCATACACAGAAAAATACGTTCCACAAACCAAATGTATGAAAAGCTAAATGTTTGCAGCTAATGCATCAAGCAAAGAGAGCTTAAATCCACAAGATGAACTGTGGAAAACATTTTGCTTACTGCAAAGGGACATTTCTACTCTATTGTGCTTGCCTTACAGATACCCCGCTCCTGTTCTTGCCATAACTGCCACAGTTTCACTCAGTTTCCTTATCATTTTAGCAAAGCCATAACTTTTATTTTGTATCTGCATATTTTTTATATGCCTGAATAACGGTTGTGTTACAGCCACCTTTTGCGTTACTCATCTTGGNAAGCTGAAACCAGGACATGAAGTTACACCCTGTGTTATCAGGACAAGCCTGATACAACACTTAGATCCCAAGAATATCCTAAAAATCAGGTGACAGTGGGCCTTACTTTCTCATCCACATTTAGTTGTACGGGTCTCTGACAGTCTTTTATGCTACAGGCAACGAGAAGCTATCAACAGCTGACAGGTTTATCCTCTGACCTGTTCAGTCTCATGTACTACTCATTCCCTCCCCTAGATGCATGATCTGAAGGCAAGAGCTGTACCTCACACAAGTGATGCTCCTCTCTTGTTCAAGGATCCCCTATTCCCAGATTTCCCAGTCTGACCACAAATCTAAACCCCCTGAGCAGTTGCCTAGGGTACCAAATGCTGTTTGGCAGCTGAGATCCACAGGCAGTCTCCTCTTACGTGATACCTTATGCAGACACATATCTGTAACGTGGAGAGGCATGTGGGAACTGCAGACACCTGAAAAGTCCATGTTCTCTTTTTCGTTTGACACTTTTGACTCAAAAGGAGCATTTGAGGCAGGTGGACCTGTTTGGAATCGCTTGACTGAAAGCAACAGGAGCAAGTTCTTGCAGACCAGAAGACTCTTGCTGAGCATCCCTACAGTTACCCTGGTTTCCAGAATCACTTTATGCAAAAGCTACCTACCTTGACTTAGTTGCTAAAACTCAGTTCTCTGGTTGGAACAGAACACATGGATTTCTTTGCTTTGTGAGGTCTACCTGTTGCACTGGTGAACAGGAATTCAGAGGAATGACAAAATTCAAGAAATGTCTACATGTCCTAACTACTGCTAGTACAATTTTTTCTAATAGGGAATGCTTATTTTTCCACCACAAAGTAACATGTGACTGCAGTCATACATATTTCATAAATAACTTTCTGCTTGAAATATTTTACAATTGATCTAGCCCCATTAGCCTGGCATCCATTACAATTAGTTTCAGCCGTAAGGAAAAGAAAATAAAATTTTTGCAGACAAAACTGAACCAAAACCTTTATTTTCTGGAAAGCCTTCTTCACACATAGTACATTACTCAGTTTATCTCAATGCTGCATCTCGTTTAGTTAAGTTTACCTAACATGCATTTAGGCTGGAACAGTTCTTCATTACCCTAGCACAGTAACTTGGCCTTCTCCTAAATTTGTGCTTTTCAGCAATGAGATTCCTTCCTGCTGTATCTTTTAATTGCCTATGCTTTCCTGGAAAATGTCTCAACATTATCACGTTACAAAGCAGATAATCAAGATTTACTTTTTTTCCCAGACATCTCTTCCTTGTTTAAACAATTACTTGCCTCATGCTTTTTTCCACCCTTCCCTTTTCCCTGTAGAGGACTACATTTTCACTGCTAATACACACCGTAATTGCAATGTACTGGTTATCAGTCCAAAGCCCAGTGGAACCTCGGAAGGTTTCTGAACCACAGAAAAGTCTGTAAGGTAACTGCACAGTATCACACAGCCTCTATAAAGGATCTTAATTAAAAGACATCTTTCTGTGTTCTAAATTAGTTTTATTTGTGTAGCATTTTCTGCTTTCCAATCTTTATAGTCCTAAAACTAAGAAAGATAGTTTAAGAAGGAAAGTAAGACTGCCAAATGTCATAATTCCTCATGAAACTGGTATTTTTAAATGGTGAAAGAAATCTGAATTTTAAATTCTAGAAGTGATTAATTACAAGCATGAACTTATTAAGCTGCTTGTACGTAACTAACATTCAAGACAGAAGCAGTGCAGGCTTCCCTGTCCTATACACTTTTCTTCCATCCTCTACACCAGAACCACTACAAATTCAAGATAATGACTGCGAGCATTTAGATCTGTAACATACAGATCCATAGCAACACTGAGGATCTCTTATGTTAATTTCTGTACCCAGAGGCTTTTCAGCAATGCCGAATTAAAGAAGCCACTGTATTGTTCCTGTAACAAGACAATTATCTTGGAATTAAGAGCAGAACACTCTTTTCAATGAGTCAGTCTTCCAAAGGCTTTAGAGAACAGACAAAATGACTTACGTGGCTTATGTCATCAGTCTGTAAAAATTACATATCTGCACACACCCTGTTCTAAGACAAAAGGGCAAAGTAACCATTACATTATAGTCTTTATCTATAATTCTTTTTTTAATGAGTTAGATAATCTCCTTGGAATTACTGTTTTTTAATGGGGCATTTTAAAAGGTTTCTTTTATTGTTGTTGCAGTTGAACAAACTAAGAGGACTACAACATCACTTACCAACAATCCATTAGTGTCACCACCCAAATTCTTCAGACATGAAGGCAAAAAATGTTTCCTCCTCGTAGTGTCAAAACATATTTGGATGTCTGCTGAGCGAGGGTTTAATGGCTTTAGAGGACAATACTAGGAAAGTCCTAAATCTGTGCAACAGTTCTCAGTGAGCAGTCATCCTTCCACCTATATGGTTGATGGCTGGCTGAATAT
>VZTL01037298.1:38322-57247 GCA_013400535.1 Scopus umbretta | reverse complement strand
ACCAGCACAGGTAAACAGAAGACACAGGCACCCACTTCAGGAAAAAAAAACACAACAAAAAACCCACAACAAAAAAACCCCCACCAGTTCTGTTCAAGCTCTGGACTTGAACTTCAGGTTAAAGGCCAAACAAACTGTGATGTCTGTCTTGGTCCTCTGAGTATTTGAAACAGAGAAACAAGTCAAGCGTTAATCCAGCCTTACCACTACTAACCAGGACCAGGCTAGTAACAACATTCTCACACATGCAAAAAAGCATCACGCTCATAAGCTTTTGCATCAGAGAAACTTCAACTTGGCCGGATTTCCTGCCCCCTTCTTCTTCCTGCCTTCACCCCTACTACAGGAAAGAACTCTGGAAAGTTTTTCAGTCATTCAACAGCTCTATCTATTTCCCCAGTTCCTCTGATCAAACAGGGTTGCTACTGTCAACAAGAGCATCCGGTGGCCACTGTTTCCTCCTTGTGCCAGTGCAGAACAGGGAACAGCTCCCGCTCTTAATAAACTGCACAGGCAGAGTGGCAAAGGTGGATTTCCTGGATGCTTTGGCTTACTTAGATTGCTTTAGACTCACATCCCCTCTTCCCTACCAGCTCCAACCAGCCCTTCTTTCTTAATCAGCAATACTACCTGATTTCACGATGCTGCAGAGATTAATTCATGAACGCTAAACTAAAAGAGCAAATTAAAGTCTTTACACTTTTCTCTGTGGCACAGGTAAAGCTACCCATTAATCTTCTGGTGCCCCAACTCTTAACTTCTCTCCTATACTGGAAGCAACTTTGGGAATCTCCTTCCACCCTCCTCCTATTTCTTGTGGAATTCAGCTAGGTTGGGACACAGAGCTTTTACAGGCACACAAGAGAAAAGGAAAAAAAAAAAAAAAACCCAACAAATACTTAAGCACCCTCCTCCCCACCACCATCAGTGAAGGTCAGATGGAAAATGGGGAAAAAAAAAAAAAAAAAATCAGATAAAAGCAAGTAGGGTAAATTTTCAAGAGCAACAGTAATGCCAAAATTTAGCAGCAGTGACAGCTACAATTGCAGCAAACGCTTCAGTTAGTAGCATCTAGTGAAGTACACAGGTTCTTTTACGACTGTGGGAATCAAATGATGCAGTGAAAATACAAGTAATCAAAGAAATGAGTCCCTCCCAGCTTTCTCTGTAAATTAAGAATAGATAGGAAAATATACCTGACAACAGTATTTGAAATAATTGGGAAGCAAGTGCAGAAGTGTGGCTGAAATACTGATGTCTCAAGGGATACAACTGACCATTCACACACTCTCCCTACACTGAGAAGCATAAAGGATCTTAGCAAAAGTGCTAAGATCAAAGACCGTGCCCTTAACTCTGCTAATTTATTTATGACCCCTTGGGAAGCATCTAAAAAATACAGTTTGAAAGATGAGTTGTTAGGCTCTGCCAAGCAGCAACAGAGGTAAGACAGAGCCGTTCAGCCTAGAAAAGCTAATCCATATTTGAAAACAGCGCCTTTAATGCACATGTACACACATCTGACACTCACACTAGTTCAGCTTTCCACTAGTCAAAACTGGGATTTCTACCGCAGCGAGGGGGAACAGTGAGAAAGGAATCGCTGCACAGCATTAAGGGTAAACAAAAACAAAAAACAAACAAGCAAGCAAACAAAAAACCCAAAAAACCCCACCAACCAACCATCCTTTAGAACCAATTGTTATTGAAGTTGCACATTTTTAGACATTATAGTTTATTCCAGAGCCTTGGAAAAAGGTGTCTTGAAGAAACGAATGAATTTAACAGTTAAAGCATAGTTTAAGGCAAGGATGGGTCCTGTTACTTCAGTAATAGCCCTAACCTGAAGGGACAGCCAATGTCTAAGGACATGACCGTCATTACTCGTCATTACCTCTAACAGCAGTCGGTAGCCTGGGCACAGCAGTGTACGGATGGGGCTGCTAGTACCACACTATGCCACGGCTACGCAAGTCAAACATTACTGAAGACTCCAGAGTCATAGAACTGGTGAAAAGTTCTAGCTGCACACTCCTACTGCACATTACTCTTGCATACTCCTGACAGTACCAGTCCACACCACGTTTACCAGTTGCTTCCAAGCTTGGCTACAGTAAATTCAATTAGTAGTAGGGTTTTTCTCCTGGAATAAGGTACTACAGTGTAGGAGCATTTGAACAGGACTCTCTTTGGCTCTTCTAAAACAGGCATAAAAAGAAGCCCTTGAAGATAAATAAGAGGGTGGGGAGGTAAGGAGAAGGTACTAGAGGAGACAGCATGATTTTCAAAAACCTTCAGGCAAAAACCTTGCTCTTACCTTTTAATCTTTTCACTTGTGCTTACTTATTAGGGTACAAGTGGAGAAAAAAAAAGAAAATGTCTGTCTTGGCAGTGAAAGCCGGCGCACCGTGTGGAACACAGTCACTAGTTTATGTTTGTCACTTCAGTGTCAGGCTTCCGCTCAAGTCAGTTTTTCCTCAGAGCAGCTGGTTAAAACAAGCCTCAATTCCAGCCCTCAGGGTTTCCTCCTGTTTTACACCGATGTCACCAAAAGGGAATCCCCCCCTTTCTTCTCTCCATGCCCCAGTCCCATTTTTGTCTCCACAGAGGTATTACCTAACTGNCACCAAGGTATTACACAACAGAAAAACCCTGCCCCAAAAAAAAAAAAAAAAAAAAAAATCCAAAACTTTCCAGAGCTCTCTTGGGCCTCTGCTTCAGTAACTCTTTATTTCAACATATTTTATGAATCTGAAACAATGTTTTGGAAAGTCAGACTTTAGACATACAAGTAAGGAACATACCAGTTAATTTAGGCAATATTTTAACATAGAGATATATCTATATATATATAGGTAAAAAAATAAATTGTCTTGATAAGAAATATTGTGTAACCTGATTAAGAAATAAGTCCTCAGAAACTGTGCAATACAGCAAAATGAGCTGGCTGTATAGCTGACACCAGGATAGCCAATTGCTTATTTTCAGAATTTAAAGGAAAAAACAAAAAAAACAAAAAACACCCTAAGGACAGACCACTCTACCTAAGAAATAAACCTGATTCTTTGCTGGAGATTGCAAAATGTTGTTGAAGAGGCTCCATGTTGCTACTTGACTTTAGTTGGACTTTCTTTCCCGTTCTCGTGCAGTCACAAAGTTAAGCAGGTCGATGGCTGTAACGATGCCAAACACCATTTGCCGCTTACTGGAGGAACCATCAGTGTGATCTACACAGAAACAAAGGGGAGATTCTGGCTTTAGGAGGCACAAAACTACACCATTCCGCTTGGTTTTAATGGCACTGTTTGTAAAGGCAGGTGCCAAGCCATCACAGCTCCACGAGTCCGGGCCTGTTGGTGGAGCTGCTCATCACTGATGACCCATGTACATTGAAGGGGAACCCAAATGGCATCTTGACCAACAGTCACACAGGCAGCGGCAAGGATTTTCATTTCAGAAAGGCTCCTCAACAAAAGGGATGCAGAAACTGAAACGTTATGGAAGGAAGGTTAAGGGTCCGTCAGATTTATTTTTCTTGACATGAAAAGTCAAGCCAAATCTTCTGTTATAAGTGTCTTTTCCATACATTAGTTTCTGTGCCTCCACCTGAAGCAGCTACAAACTGATATTATCCTGCTTGAACCAGGGGCCACTAGAGGAGGACATGTGACACTACCATCTTCCTACACCACTGCCAAATACAGAGTTAGTACAAAAATCACAATACAACATTTTCCCACTTACAGCCAAAAATCTTATTAACCATCTAATCATTGCTGCATTGAAAGCACAAGTTCAAGTGATTTTTCATCGTGAGCATAAGCCTTTGACCTGGGAACCAAGTGGCCAAGTGACCTCTGGCCCTTTATCTATGATCTAAGTTCCCTGTTCCTAAAGTCTGCCTGTATTGGGATGTTTAGCCTACTTCTATACTCAGTTTGTTCGGCCAGGTGGATTGTCCCAGACTTTTCATTTACTCAGTCTTTATTCCACTGCAAGCTTCCAGTGAGATTCTAGGTTTATAAACAGTTGGTCAGCACAGAGTCAAAAGCACGTCCCTATGGCGGTGATCAGGAACAAGACCAAATCTGATGCCTACTCATCATTTGCAATTATAATTGAGATAGCCGTCAGATAAATTTATCTGACGAGTCTTAATATTGTTTTTTAGTCTAGTTTCTCAGTGTTTGTAATTTTGCAGGTTGCCTGCTATAAGGAAAATAAAACAGGAAACAGTATCATTCACGTATCACAGCGGTATACCCTAGCTTTGAAGATTTTTTTGGTCATTTCCAGTTCATGAAGAAGTCAGTGTAAGGAACTTTGCGAAGAAAAGTGGAGTTTGGAGGAAAAACACCAAGAGAAGGGGATCAAGTTAGTTTAAACAAAATAAACAGAAAAGAAATATCAAGCTGTCTTGAGATGCTGATGTCAGTGTTGCCATCTAGATCTTACTGAATTTTATGAAGATTTAATAAAGGTTTTGCTTTAGAAAGGCAAAAAATTGAAGAGTAGTTAACCTGGGACACTCACTGTGATGGAACTGCTGGAAGTTGTACAACAGGCATAGGAAGAAGCAAAGATCAGCTGTACTGCAGGAGCTTATTCGTTGGCTTACCACTACTAACAAAGCCACTGTACAGCAAACTAGACTCGGGTGTTCAGTTCTGAGCAGAAACTTGCTCCAAGAGCAGGTACATTACAGTATGCGGGGTTATTAATGGATTTAACATTTACTCTACAAGAATTACAGTGCTAGTGTCTTACTAAGTGTTAGTAGCACATAGTTACATACACAGAAAGAGGATCTGGCTTCTCCAGAACTTGTTTACACACTCACACTTGTACTTGCTTCTTGTTACCACTCAAAGATTACTTCTTACAAGGTGCAGTACATCATACTCACATTGAATTTGTTCGTGAACCACTAAAGCAAAGTGGTCTATTTCCAAGATATGAGAGAGTTTCCCCAAGTTGTCTTTCAGGTTAATCTGAGGAGAGAGTTACCAAACATAAATAAAACAAGTCTTTTTATGTTTAGTGGTCGATAATCCCCATAGACTTCATGCAGTATTAAAAACAATACATCGGCATTTATATACTGCTCCCATCTGAAGTACTGTAAAACACTAACAAATCAAGGTTAACTTAAAAGATCAGTTTTCTTTGTTCCTAATTTCCAAGAAAACAGACAAAAAAAAAAAAAAAGAAACACTACATGAAGTTATTCATTCTGATTCTGTACACATAATGAATACACTGAACATACGGAATATCTGAAAAGCATTAATGATGGAAGAAGGTCAAGCGTTCCATGTGTTTACCAAAAGAAGCTACCATAAAACTCATTATACTTGGTCATTTTACTTTAGCAAGACTGGGAAAAAGTGAATGAATCAGGCTGCAAATCATTGTGGAAGTGAACACGGTCTGCAAAGGCAGCAGGAGAAGAGAAAAGCCCAAACAAGCCAAAAACAAAACCAAGGGTGAAGATTGCTCAGCTAACACTGTATTCAAGTGCAAATCAAGGAACTGAGAATTAAGAATTCATTTTTAGTGAAGGTCAACTTTGCGAAGACTAAACAGGAAAGCACCCTGTGCTGACTCTGCAGAAAGAATACAGATCCTTCTGAAACACTCAGCTAATCACCTGCTGGAACCATTGGAAACTGTTCTTCCTACATGCGTAACATATTAAGCAGCAGCAACAGGTCTATTACCCAGGTGACTCTCCCCAGGCAACAGCAGCACCCACCATCTGACATACTTTCATTAAAGGCAATTACAGGAATGTACAGCAAAGAAAAGTCTTGCACTGCAGATTAGAAAAGCCTTTATCCTGCAGTGAGCTCAGCTTGCTACTGAGGAATAAGCGCTATGGAACAAAGAGTTGGGCTGCACTGGAACACAGAGCTCTCGTCTCCATACTGTGAATTACATCAAAAGGATTCCCTTTTAAGGGAATTAAGGATTCCTTAAACACAGCAGCCTGTGTTTAAGGGACCAGCAGGCTATAGTGCATACTAAAGCATCAATCTTGTGGGCCAGGCAAGGGGTGGGGTGGCAAATCTGGACCTACTGCCACATCGAGGCAACTATCAGTCACCGCCACCATCGAGCAGTTTTGTGCAAATGATCGTGCAAAGCTTAACTTTTGAGCCCAAGTTCAAAACCCACTGAAGAGGTAGAGCCCCTTGCCACCTGACCGTGTATAATCAATAGACCTGTTTTCAGGGACTGGGTAGGCTAAAGATGACCAGGACAAGGAGCCCATAGGCAGCACTTGGACAACTATGAAGACATAAACATGTTTTGAAATGCTTCAGGGGAATATAACAGAACTCCCACGGAGTTTTTACCTGTCTCACTACTGCTCATTCAAGCTCTTAAAGATTTTGCCCGTAAGTTTTCCACATTTAGGCTTTGTTTTTTAAACCTACTAAGTCTTCAAGGCAGTTAGCCCATGCACATGCTACCACACTACCGATGACTGGGACTGCTTGTTTGGCTCTAAGGACAAGTGACACGGCACTGCTCACGGCCCTAAATTCTAAATTCCGATTCAACTAAATTCTCTCCTTCCCCAGACGTAGGCTCTGGTCCACCAGAGATGCTGGGGACACCAGGCCTTGTGTTATTTAGCAGAGTGCTAAATGGTTTAGAACACTAACCAAAAAAATCACACCAGGGAACAGGCTAACAATTAAACAGTAGGTAGAGTAACAAGAAAGTCTCAGAGACCATGCCCCAGCCCTATTTTCTGGTAAAGGCAGACAAGAAGTCTGCTAAGGCTACATCTGCACCACACCTAACACATGTCAGTAGCTGATGCAAAGATCCTTTCAGACAGAAGGGGTAAAGAGACCCCAAACCACTGGAACTAACATCTGACTCCATAAGAATGGCCCTCCTCTCCACTAACACACAGCACTTGTTTGGATTGGCAAATCGTCCTGTGACTGGTGTTTCAAAGCCCTGGAGTACTATCCTGATGAAGACTTCAAAAAAAAAAAGCTATAACCATGACTCTTCCATTCTAAGAGATCACCACAAAATAATTGTGGTGCTCGCATCAAAGAAAGCTTCCTGTGTTGCCAGCAGATAGCTTTGTCTCAGTAGTCACAGGCTAAGCTGACCTCTTATTCATGCATGCTGTGGTACAGATCCTAACTGTAGGATATCCTAAGCTATTTCAGTGACACAGATGATCCATTTTCCCAATTTCACCAGCAAACAAGCCAAATAAGCTTGACCAAAGTGGCAAGAAAAGCAAAATCCACAATACTTCTGAGGTTATGTGCATTTAACCATGTTTCTCCATAAAAATCATCAATTCAAATGGAAAATAACCGATGAATGATGCTTTTAGTTAGCATGTTAGCAATACCACCACTTCTGCGTCTCTCCTCTTCCATCCTCCACCAAGAAAAAAAGCCAGAGCTAAAGAGAAAAGAAATGGTTAAGCTGTTCTTTACCAAAGAAGCATGAGAAACTTCAAGCTGCCCATGGAAAAAAGCCACAACCTCAGAAGCACAGAGAATTGGCTACTACAGCTAACACCAGTGTAGCTACAGAAGTGATTGCACACCACCAGACCCAGAAATTCTTAAGGTGTCCAAGTGAGGGAGAATGTGAACTAAGCAGTTTTGTTACGCACCACGTTTCCACCTGATGCTTGATTATCTGTCTGGGAAGGAAAAAATATATTTACATTTCTCCATAAAGAACTAGCATCCTTTCTCAACCTCAGGGACTTGGAAATTTGTAGACTGAATGGAAGCATTACACACACTTCTGGAATACAGCACCTCGGCTACTATGAGGCAGTACTGAAACTAAAAGCCTGGTGAAAACTAGGTCAAACATTCCACGTTAAAAACAAAATCCTTTTCCTGCAAGAGAAGCAAAGCAATAGCAGTAATACTTGTATATTACAGAAGAGCACCCATACAGCTGGGAAGTTGTGGTATCTTGGCACACCACATCGAACAGACAGGTGAAAACTGGCCATCAAGTTTCACACATCTTGGTAACATCAGCTTTCAGCAACCACCCCCCTGTCTCAGCAAGGCATCCACTACAAAAGGCAAATGGTTGCTCGTTTTCCGCCAATACAGAAGTTATTTAGAAGAGTTGTTTCAACATCTCCCATCTCTTCCCCTGAATAGTTACATTGCTCGGATTTGTGCTGGGGTTTTGAGGGAAGGAAGAAAGGACAAGTGTACTAGAAGAAAGCCTGCTGAAGTAATGGAACAGCACAGCAGAGACACAACACAAACCTGGAAGCTATTGAGTGACCTAGGTCAGAGTTTAGAGCACATCTGTGCTCAGTAACAGCTGTTCTGTACGGTCCCAGGTAAACCTTACCCAACCTGATGCCACTGTAGCATTAGGACATCTACTTGAAACCAGGGAACTAGGAGTCGTAGAATAGACCTGCTTACCTGCCTAAATTGTTTGTAGATTACTTTGCTGACTTCATCAGAAGGCTGAACTTTTCCAGCAAGCAGTGAAGAAAGCATGTTACCTAGCGTAACCATGCCCAAAATCACCCTGGAGAAGGAGAGACAGAAGATAGAGCTAAACAACACAAAAGCCTCAGGTGTTCCTGCAGATAAAAGCATCCACTCTCAGCCAGGCTGGAGAAGTCGGTTCAGCTGCTTCATGGGATAAAGCAACATTACTGACGTTATACTCAGATTCTGTGTCTCTGCAGGAGACAGAGTCCAGTTCTCAGGAGTTCTGGAGACTCACCCAGAAGTCAACAGGTGCTGTGGTGCCTGGCCCTTCTGAGCATAGGGCTCTTTGTATTTCTAGTCCTTGCAACCAGAGAGCTTCTTGCTACCCGAGAGAGCTTTTGAAAAGCACAGCTTCATTGTTTTACACCCTTATCTGTCCTTTTGAAAAGCGTGACAGGGCCAGAGACACGCTCGCCTCAATTTTGCTCAGTCCCCTTCTCCCTGCAAGGACATTGCAAGGTCCTGCAATAATTAATCCCTTGAGTTAGCACTGTAGCTGGAGAGTAACTGAGCAACTCTTCGTTATTCAGCCTGTCCTACAGGAGGCCTACGAGATAAGGCAGCACACCAGCTTGCTGGCAACACCCTGGTTTATAGAGGCCACTACAACATTGCACTATAATGCAGTGTTTTGAAGAAACTGGGTGAAAGCTGTAGTGGAGATGGGTAGGCTTAGGGTAGTTCATTTTAAATATGAATTTTTGCTTTGTTAAGTTAGACAGTTGTTATAAAAAAACCAATGAAACTATCCTGCAGAGACACATTAAGTATAGCATAATAATCATTAGAAGCTTATTATGCAAACGGCAGGACAGTCCTGGCATGACAACATATTAAGTCCAGCATTGGTGTCTTTAAGGTAATATTTCTGAACTTCATTACTATAACTGAAGAAAGATGAGAGAGATGATATTATACTTCTAGTAAGCATCTAAAGACATCCCTTGGGACCTGGTGAGGGAAGAAATACATATGGATGAGTAGTGATATATGTGGACATACCCAGATTCATCAACAACTGGTACCTGGTCGAATCCCTTCTCCCGCAGAATTTCAACAGTCTTTGCACAGGTAACTGTTGGAAGCACAGTCAGGGGAGCAGAGAGACTTAGTTCCTGAACACTGATGTTCCACCACCTGGGGATGAAATAAAAACCAAGCCCATGCAAGTCTTCAGGAGAGAACGGAAACAGTTGCTCATGTACAGCGGCCTTCAACACTACAAGAACGACAGAAAGCTGGAAGGAACAGTCAGGATTCAGCCAGAGCCAGTAAAGCTTCAAGGCTTTCAAGTTTTCTCCCCAATATCAGAAAGTCACTGAAGTGTGAGAAGGCTTTAAGACCGCCACTCTTTTCCTCATTTCATCTCCTTTCGAGGATTATAGACAGTGGAGAGTACTAACCCCCCTAGTTTCATTATTTATATCTTTCACAAAAAATCTGGGGCTCATACCGAAAGAGCTAGCCATGTTTACAGTCATTACAGGTAGCAATTTAGGAAAGATCCCCCTCCAGCTATGCAGACTTGCAGTGCTTTGCGCTCAAGAACTCTGATCTCAGAAGGGTTCTTTAGATACTACTTTTTCCATTTCAGATACAACCCTTTTCACAAAAAATGAAAAAAAAAACCAAACCAAAACATTAAGTACCAAGTTTTCTTCTGCTGCTATGCAACTCAGCTAATTTAAGCAGATTTGATTAATAGCTACAATTACACATCAACACAATAGCATGAAAGATTAGCTAAATCAAAGGAAGTAGTGCAAATTGAAATGACTTTTAAATTAGCAACTGCTATAAAGACGATTGAATAGACTTATGAAAACCCAAATGGATCTGATGTGCTTACCAAGGTTTTTTGACAAGGTCTTCTTCTTTCATGAACCCTTTCTGAATCATCCATTTGTCACTCAAGAACTTGGACCTGGAAAGCATCAGGAAGTGAAAAGCTCATTAGCAGGCTGAACATCTGACAGCAAACCTAATAGCACAGAGAGGCAGCTGTTTGCAGCTCACTACAACTAACAACTAAAGCATAATTGAAAATATACTGCCATTTGCCATCCAAGCTTACCAGCCAGGGACATTGAGAAGAAATACTCATAGGAAGAAAAAGGAATCCCATAGGAAACGAAGCTTCAACTACATCAGTCCCTTGCAAGATGACAGAGACACAGCCTGGAATGGAGAAGTGCCAGCCTGTCCTCAGGCAAGGTCCGTCTGCAGTTTCTAGTCGTCTAGTATTGTGTCGGATGGAAGAGAAGTCACAAAACGCAGCAAAAAACGTCATGTTTTGGGATGTGTTTCAAAGTGGTAGGAGAGAAACAACTTCTGAGCACAGCTCAAAGCCCTCACGCTTCCCCCTGTAAACTCATCCCAACACTAGCTGCTGCTACAGTAGTGCTGTGTTCTGCTGTGGACACAGGCAGAGAGAGTGGACGGCCTGACGGGGATCCTTCCAGGAATGGGATAATACCAACAGTCCCCACTAAATGAAACAGTGAAAGCAAGTCTTTTCCTGTGAAAGATGCTAACCAGTGACGGCTATATACTGAAGTCAAACACAAGGAGGAGCTCAGCTTTCAGAAGGCTAAGCTCCTTTCTACTCTATGTCAGACCCTTCCTAGATACCTCAGAAGTTGTGCCCCAAACACATTCCTTGCTTTGGTAACTGGGTGCTGTAAGAAATAGATATTCAACTCTCCGCTGCTGTAAGGAGGTCTGAGGGACTCGCTCATCCTTTTCCCAGGGAGAAGACAAGCAGGTTCTTACATGTAGTTCCTGACAGAGTCAGGGAGGATAACAACACAGCGCTGACCTTCCTTCAGCTCTTTGGCAGCCTTCACAGCTACAGACATGGCACTGCCTGAGCTGCCACCTGCCAAAATGCAGATCAAAGGCAAAACTGTCAAACCGTAAGTGAAATGAGAAAGAATGAAGGAGAGGAGGAGAGACAGTAGAGGAGGCCAGGGTGAGGAAGACAGCTTCCGAAGTGGAAGGAGGTCTCCCTGACCTGCACAAGGCTTCAGCCTCCCAGATATTACTCAGAGAAACCCAAGGGACTTGCATCTGCTCTTACCACACAGCAGTCCTTCCTCTCGGATCAGCATGCGTGCTAAAGCAAACGACTCCTCATCATTGCTCTTGTACCACTGGTCCACTGCCTGGGAAGGGGCAGGAAGACAGAAACAAGGGTCTATTTAAATGAGGAGGGCTAGGGGAGCTCCACAACTAGTGTGAATTTGACCCATGCTCTTTGAGGTAACAGCTGCCCTACTGAGCCATGTGCCTGGGTTTCCATTCTCCAAACGCCAAGTGGGTTTTTTTTGCCAAGGTAAGATGATCACATAAGCACAAAAGGCTCCTTATTGAAACCTCGCTGTGAGAGCTGCCTGTTGTGAGACAGCTACAGAGAGCATCAAACAGCTTCCTCCCCTCTTGGAGGGCTTCCCAGGGACACAGGCTCTGCTCAGGACAAAGTCATACCAGTTTTGGCTGGGAGGGGCTGGGGTGCTTTGTTGGGCTTTTTTTTTTTTTTTTGTTGGTTGGTTTTTTTGTTGGTTTTAACAAAACAAAAAAAAAAAGAAAGTACTGTGTTCTAGGAAAATGCTATCTGCTCCCAGCATTTCCACCTAGCACTGTAAAACAAACGTGGCCAATACAGAAGCCTTCCAAGGACTGCTTTTGCTGATGAAAAGAACAGGAGTAGTTCTGTTCGCTAGCCATCCCCATCAGCTCAAAGAAATACTTCCCCAAGTTTTTTCCTTCGCCTTTTACCTCACTTCTGCATCCCAGCAGAGGGCAAAGGGCAGTAAACCAAAAAGCATGACTTACAGATCTATCCAACACTGTGGGGACAAAATCATATCCGATTCCTTCCACTTCATACATTGTCTTGTCAGTCTTGTTCAGTTCTTCTGGTGTAGCAAGGATGGAGCCTTCAGGATCCACACCTATAATCTAGAGAAACAGTTTCCACTTTGGCTACTGTGACACACTGCTTTTGAGAACACAGCTATCTACTCACAAGCGCTGGCCTCATTACAACTGTTGGTGTCACACTGGCTACACGCACAGCCAAGCTAACAGTAACCTAGTCTCCTATTCATTTCGTCCTGGCAACATTCACCTCCCCAGTGAGCAAAATGCTTTGCTGCTTCTGGCCCGCTGGCAACCCATCCTGTCTCCTCAGGCCACAGACACTAAGTGAGGGGCACCACTTGTTTTACGTGGCTTTTGCTTGGTTTAAACAGAAGACAGGGTTTCCCCAAGACAAGGTTGTCTTCATTCATCTATCAGGCATCATTACAGCCAATACCTTTTGTGCCAAGTGAAAGCAGGTAAGTTTAATTTTGTTTACCACTCCCTGCCTATGTAGGAAAATATTCACGATTGAAACATGATACCAGCTTCTGTGAGGAAATCTAACACAGCACACAGGTAGACACACAGATTCGTGTGCACAGAGAAAATTACACATGGTAAAAACTCAGCAGCTCCAGACAAGTTACTGAAGTCACAGTCAGAGAGGAAACAGAAGGCTGCAGTACACACCAGAGAACAAAGTTTCTCAGACACCCCATGAAGAGATCTGAGGGCCAGTTTTCTTCTGCTGAGCCAAACCTGAACTCTGGTCACCAGTGAGACCAGAGCATGATGATTTCAGACAGTCTGAAAACCCTTCTTTGCTGCTCAGAACTGCCTTCTAAGTGAGAACATCCAAGAACATTCCCGTAGAGAACCAGGGGAGGCTTGCAAGGAATGGGATGTGCCAAGTGGAGCAGTTTGAGGGTCACGCTCTAAAGAGAAATGCTTTAGGCTTGCCACTTACTTTACAACCTGGACACTTCTCCTTTAGCTTTCTGGAGATGCCAGTGATAGTACCTCCCGTGCCAGCCGCAGCCACCAGCATGTCTAATTTTCCTGTTTAAAGGTGAGGGATAGAAGGCAGTTGTGAAATCTCCCCCAGAACAATGGATTAAAAACCCACTTAAACCTAAGTATGGACTTTAACAAAAATGGGCAAGATAGGGCTCTTTGCTTCCCAAGAGCTGTGTTATGAGACCTACCTCGAGGCCACTTTGCTCAATCCCCGTTTACTTCAACAATGGTTTTGAAATGTCCGCCTAGTGGCCTGGCAAGGCACTGATCTGTGGTACTTTGGACAGAGCTGGAGATGGCCCACACAGCTGACACCTGTAGTTTTTCTGTTACTGTATTTGCTGATATAGATAATTCATTCTTTCACTTAGAATAAGCAGCCCATTGTATTAGTTCATTTACTGAATGAGTGCCAAGAGCATGGAATAGGTACCCATCGAGAGAACGGTTAATACAACTACTCTCTCATTTTCATGTGAAAAATACTGGTTTGGTCATGAACACTCAGAGTGAGTGCAGGGATGATAGTTCATTCTTCTGTCACACCCTACAGTTTCCATGGCGCATCCACATGAGAGCTTCGTTAATAAGAAATACACACACCAGTTTACACAAAACCAAACGCTTAGCAGTCAAAAGAGTAACACCCTACCAAGCAGAGGTATCAATTCAGTAATAACTGAACAGTGACTGGCCTATAAGTAAATAAAGAAGCCTAAAACTAGAACACATCTAGTATCTCAGTTTGTGGGATGGCAGTTTGTTAAAGTATACTCATTCTAACCCAAACTTAAAGAAAGTTTGCCACAGAAAGACAAGCCAAATTCTCTGAACAGCTGGGTGGGGGGGGAAGAACCCTTCACACCCACATTAAGGGTCCTCACCTTAATGAGAAGGAATTTAATAGCCGATTTTCTCATTAGAGGGTCCCATCAGAAACTATCCTGTTTTATAAGGCAGGTCAGTAGCCTCCTATAAGACTTTCTTTTATCACCTATGGCAAATGCCTACATGGTAGGCTGCAGCATCACACTGAATGCCTCCAATAGCTCTCAAACCAATTCCTAACTCACTGGGTGAGTTAGCCCAGCTAAAGCTCTCTGCTGCCACAGCTCAATCACTTCTGGTACTCCAACCTAGCTGCCTAGAGCTAACATGAAAGCAACCCCTGCAGACTAAACATTGGTGACAACTGCAACACAGAACAGTCTGTACTCCTGAGGACTCCTAAGTAAAGCAGATTCCAGCGTAATGGGAGTATTTGGTCTGAGAATGTAAAAATACCTATGTGCTGGGTCCTGCTCCTGGGCCACAACAACCGCATGCAACGCTACAGGCTTGGGGAAGAGTGGCTGGAAAGCTGCCTGGCAGAAAAGGACCTGGGGGTGCTGGTTGACGGCCAGCTGAACATGAGCCAGCAGTGTGTCCAGGTGGCCAAGAAGGCCAACAGCATCCTGGCTTGTGTCAGGAATAGTGTGGCCAGCAGAGTAGAGAAGCGATCATGCCCCTATACTGGGCACTGGTGAGGCCACACCTCGAATCCTGTGTTCAGTTTTGGGCCCCTCACTACAAGAAGGACATTGAGGTGCTGGAGCGTGTCCAGAGAAGGGCAATGAAGCTGGTGAAGGGCCTGGAGAACAAGCCTTATGAGGAGCGGCTGAGGGAACTGGGGTTGTTTAGCCTGGAGAAGAGGAGGCTGAGGGGAGGCCTTATCACTCTCTACAACTTCCTGAAAGGAGGTTGTAGTGCAGTGGGTGTTGGTCTCTTCTCCCAAGTAACTAGCAATAGGATGAGAGGAAATGGCCTCAAGTTGCGCCAGGGGAGGTTTAGATTGGATATTAGGAAAAATGTCTTTACTGAAAGAATGGTCAAGCACTAGAACAGGCTGCCCAGTGAAGTGGTAGAGTCACCATCCCTGGACATATTTACAAAACATGTAGACGTGGTGCTTAGGGACATAGTTTAGTGGTGGACCTGGCAGTGCTAGGTTTGCAGTTGGACTCTGATGATCTTAAAGGTCTTTTCCAGCCTAAAGGATTCTGTATTCTATGATTCTGCATTTGTGACCAGAGAAAGTGACGCTGTTCTTTTGTGCCACTCTAGCCATGGTTTTTTTTGTTTGTGTTTTGTTTGGTTGGTTTTTTGTTGTTTTTTTGAAATAACTTAAGCATCACTGCTTTTTCCACCTGGTCACAAGCAGAGGAATCTAAAAACCAAAGCACCCCTCTTTAATGGTGAAAAAAAAAATCCATTACTATGACTACTGAAATAAAGTCATTCTCTAATGACACACAGCACACATATGGGATTTGCTGTATCAAAATCCATACATTTCTCAACCACCTCAGGTCCCATTCTCCAAGTACCTAACAATAAGAGAATACTAAGGACTCGTTGAAGGGGGAGGGGGGTAGTAATAGAGCAAACATACCTTCGCACTGCTGCAGGATCTCTTCAGCTGTGGTGTCATAGTGCGTCAGGGGGTTGCTGGCATTACGGTACTATATTGAAAGACAGAAGAGCCATTAAGCAGACTAGAAAGACAATGAAATTCACATTTTGAGGTGTTTCAAGAACATGACAAACATTCTGCAAGTCCCACAACAGCTACATATACTCTTTCCAGCCTGTTTCCTTGTTACCTGGACCTAGGCAGAATGCCCAAGGGGAAGCACAACCTTCCTAAGTGACCTAATTTAAGAGTAGTTCTAAGGTGCCAGCATCCTCCAATGCCAAGATCTGTCCTGTCTGTGGGACAGTTTAAGAACATGACCCTTGTATCTATTCTTCCACGCAGGACTACCAATTCAGTGGAAAGCCACCCATGTTTTGCTGTTTCTGCAAACATAGGCTCGTTGCTGCCCTCTAGTGACTACAAAAGCTCGCTACCCTACAGCATGGTGATGGCTCCATTACAGCTCCAGACCATCCTTTTCCTCCATGCACCTAGGCTGTTGAACAGTCAACCAAGAACACCAAGGAATAAGGCTGCAGTACCTCGTCCCACACTCCACCTGCATCTCTCACACTTCGGTTCTTACCTGGTCTAGTATATGTGCATTGGGTATTTCATTTTTCAGTCTCCATGCTACTCCCACGTGAGATTCAGGAGAATCAAATCTGGCAGTAGTTGGGGTCCTCACGATCTCAGCACCCAGAGCTCTCAGGACATCCACCTGTAGTAAACAAAGGTGGTCACAAAACCCCAAACTGCTCTCCCAGCACAGAGACTTCATTGAGATGCAGGGGAAAGAAAATGTCTTCACTTTTACCTGGTCTGCGATAGTCTCCTTGGTAGTTCTACAACCCAGACTCACACCATTACTAAGCCATGGGTCCAAATCCTTAATCCAAATCCATGTCATTTGGTCTCAGCTAAGATTTACTTGGGAGCTAGATGTCAAATTCCTGTTTCTGTTCTAGGCCTTCAGGCCTGTAGGGACTATTACTACATATCAAGAAGCCTCATTCAGGCAAAATGCCATCTCCTCTTATGCCAGTCACATATGCTCCACACTCCAATTTTATTTTTAAGGGCAAATTATGTATATTTACCTCCTACTTTGGACACAGGCAGCAAAGGAGGTCTTCCAGGGCCCTATACATCACTCAACTGCTATGAGGGCAAGAAGATTTATGACACTGAGCTAGGGCAAGGCCTGTCTTCAGAGGGGAGGCCTTTGGTGCTGCATGGCACATGGCAATGGCCACGTGGCACCTCTCCCTCCAGAGCAGGGAAGAGCAAGTAATGGGTATAGGCCTTCAGGGGACATTGTTCTCATTTGTGCTGCTGTCTTTCAGTTGGAACGCTGGAAGTGTCTGAACAGAGATAAATGGTTTTGCTAACAGCAATTTGTTGCCTCAACTGTGAGGCACAGGGGATCTCTTCTTCTGGCTGCAAATGCAGCACCACCCTAGTGAATCGCAGGACAGAGCTTGCTCTAGAGCTGGATGGTTTGTGCTTTCCACAGTGAAGGTAAGTGGACATTACCCAGGTGGCTTTTCCTTCCCCTTTGTTGCTGTCATGACACAACTCAGATGCTTGCCGGTACCCTGAAGTGTAACCTGAGGAGCTCAGCACGCTCCCTCCTGGCCTTGCTCAGCCCAGCACAGAACAGAAGAATATTTGAAGCTTCAGCATTGCCTTACTTTGATCTCCTTTGCTCAGTGAGCAACAGCTAACCCAGGGGCAGGTACTTACTTTGATGTGCTAGGTAAATCTCAAGGTCCCTTGACATTTGTATTTAAAACAGGTATGACAGTTTTCCAAGTGACAATGCTGTGGGGACAGGTCTTAAACATATTTTGGTCCATGGCTAGCCAGCCTGGATTTCTCTGGGTACTGGCAATGCGCCCTCAGCAGAGTTCCACCTGGCCAATGACTTGGAGGCCAAGAGCCTACACCTTCATTGTTAAAGCCTCAGCACTCATCTGTACCAGGAATTCTGCAAGTGCAAACACGCTTATTTTTTAATTCTTGAAAATAAAAGCATATCTGACCTTCTCCATACTCATTTTCTCTGGCATCACAATGATACAGCGGTAACCCTTCACTGCTGCAGCCAAGGCCAACCCAATTCCTGGAAGCAAGCAAAGACACGTAGAGCATATGGTGAGGACCAACAAAGAACAAAACCCACAATGCTAGCTTTGGCATGCCCTGGCTTTAATCAGATTTTCACCAGAGGCTTGAGTACAGTGTCTCTAGAGGGGTGGCAAAGGGAATGTTTCTGGCTATAGAGGAGAACTGGATTTACAGATGCTGCTAGTTCTTTGAGGATCACAGCCAAGTTTAGCCAAGGGTGAGGAAACTTAACATGTGCAAACTGCTAGCTTTACCGCATGCACATCTCCTTCCTCCTGTCTCACCCTTCACTTTTACATAAGTAATCTGGGAAAGGAATGAGCTTTAAGCTAAAAATTACTAGAGCAATCACTTTGATACTGTCAAAAGAGTACTAGAGCCTCTATTGACTCACTTCTGCATTAAATCCTTAGTTTGCAAATGTGCAAAATTAAGTCCTTCCTCAAAAGACACGATTGAGATGCTGTGTATGACTGAGGTTCTAGTGCACTGTGTCACCTTGCTACCACAGTGAAGTAAGTACCTGGACTGTTTGAGACCGACACCTCATTTCTACTTTAAAAATCCGCACCTCCAGCCTGATTTCTGCCTTCCAGCTTGTTATTGTCTGCCTACCTGAAGAGCTAAGCTCAGAAGTGCCTTCCCCGCAGAAGATAAGCTTATGCCTTTATCAAATTACCTCTCTGCTGGGTAAGCTAAACAGATCAAGTTAGTTGATACGTGTCTGAGGTCGGGCTGCACGGCACCTCCCCTGCTGTTTTGGGTACCAGGCACAATACCAACACATGCATATGACAATGCCTTACAGGCAGTTTACCCTACACAGAGACTTACTTGTTCAAAGCTGGCTCTGTTTCTACATCATGCCAGACTGTGCAGGGGTGGGGGGGGTGGGGGAAATCTTTAACTGTTCCTGTAAGAGAAGCACAACTCACACCAC
>VZTL01037298.1:777-29326 GCA_013400535.1 Scopus umbretta | reverse complement strand
TTTTTTTTTTTTTCTTCCCTCTACTCTGCTACTTCCTCAGTAGCAGGCAGCCATCACTTCAGTGCCAGGAGACATCAAGTGACCTGAAGTAAGTGGGGTATGAATTAAAAACACTGAGGCTCTAGAATGAAATACTTTGAGAATCGACTTTTATCTGTTTTCCTCAACAGAGCAGATAAGCACATGTCTGTCTGTCCTCTCAGTGATCACTCTTCCTTTCGAGGCCAGACTGGCATATTCATAAGTCTCCTGATAGGAAACGAGTAGTTCTTTAATGCATCTGTAACGCTGCAAAGATGTTAAAACTTCATCAGCAAAGCAACTTCCCCCCCACTATGGCAATTATGCTAGAGATCAGCCAGTGAAAACATTAAAGTGTTCAGCCTGCCTTCCCCCCACAGAAGGGAAGCTGTGCACGCAGCCCTAACGCAGGCGTTTTCTGACATCTCCATTTCCCGAGTTCACTCCAACACTGTCCAGACTCATCTGATAAGTCTGCTGAGTGAAGACTGACGTCTTCAAGGAGCACAACGGCATTAGAGAAAAGACTAGAAAACACCTTGACCTGCATTTTTACCTGCTGCAGTCAGAAGCTTTCATTATTTCTTTCTTTGCATCTAGTTCCCGCTCCTTAGTCAGCATACAAAGATGGACCAACGCTACAGTCAGAACAGTGTTCTTGATCTGCCAAGCTTACCATGTACAGGGAGAGAAGCACTACAGGTAGGGTAACAGAGGCTCAGAGATTAAGCAGGTTGCCCAGCATGACAAAAAGAGGGAGCTGGAGCTCTGCTCTCAATTTCTGACCAGGTCTGTAAAACAGGTAGAAGCACAGCTCCCGTTCCCCAGCATTACTGTGCCCCCCACAAGGCATCACATCTTTTGTCAGCCCAAGGACCTCTGATAAAGGCTGGCAGAAAACCACTGGTGACGCTGCCTGGGCAGGAAGCCAGCTTTTTGGCTAATGCATGTTTTGCGGGAAAGACGACGTGCCACCCACTCTGGCTACATCTGTAGAGCTTTTGGCAGGCATCCACAGCGCAACCACGGGCATGGGACACCCTGCTGCCTGCCTAGTTCCTATGGATCTCACATGCGGACAGCAGGCACCCGCCGGTAGCCAGAGGGACAGCCCATCCCAGCTGTCCTGGCAGCCTGCTACACTGCCAGATTAGCAACGTACCTGAGCCCACATGCTTGCTCCAGTACACGGGCCCCCCCATGACCCTGGCTACCAACCACAGTTTTTAGAAGTACTGCTCTGACTGCAGGAAAGCAGGCTGGTTAACTCACATGCAGAGGTTCACGATAGGATACTAAAGAGCCACCAACTAGTATCAAAAAGGATGACCTGTCCAAACGCCCAAAGTACCAGACCTAACTTAGCACCTAAACCTTACTTCACCAGTAGTGGTCTCACTACTCATTTTCCTGCTGAGAAATAGCAGGTTCTGAGCAGGTCTCAGTTTCCCAGGAAATACCTTTCCTCCTCTGACATAAAATCCACAGATTTCACCTATCTGCATACTCCAAGTTTTGCCTCCTCTCTGCAGCATAAGTTTTGCAGAACATGGAGCTCTCATGCCTCAACTCAGCAAACAGACTCGTTTAAAGGGTAAACAGTCTAAGCAACTTTGCTGGAACAGGGCCCAGCACTCCAAAACCTCTGTGGTCAAAGGCTTTAGGATTTAAAAAAAAAAAAAAAAAAGCACAGAAGACTAGATACTCAAACAGGAATAGGAAAAGAATTGCTTGTCTTTCAAGTGATGGCTGGTTTAGTAATATGCCAGCGGCATTACTAACATTGCTATTGGAGTTGGTCTTACAGGTCTCAGCCAAGTTCAGACCCTTCCTAATAGTGGAAGAGGAAAGTATACAATCAAGTGGAACAGAAGAAGCTTCTTAGTCCACTGCATTAGCCAGACTAGCCAAAAAACATTGGCAAGAGGCCGCCACAGTACCCACGAGAAAAATGGACGACAGGCCAAGATGGACGAAGAGCTGGTGCCAAGCCCAGAGAGCAACCCAAAAGGCACCATCTCCTCTCGCAAGCCTGTATAAGAAGCAGAAAGCCCATCTCTCCTCCTCCTGCTCCCCGCCCGGAGGGGGCACTCCGCAGGCCCCCTCCGGCCGCCCACAGCATCCCCCGCAGCCGGCGGCCTCCCGAGGCCTTGCGCTCCCGCCCTCCCCGCGGGCACGCCAGCGCCAGGGCTGGCCCCAGGGCTCCCCTGGCCCAGAGCAGCTCCGCAGCTGCCCATGCCCCGCTTTTCTCAGTTTAAAAAACAAAAAAAAAGAAAAGAAAAAAAAAAGAAAAAAGCAACAGAGAAGCCCACCCGCGCAGGTACGGCCACACGCACCCACCGGCCCGCAGCCCTCCATCCTGCCCGCAGCCCTCCATCCTGCCCCCACCGCCCGAGGCAGCTCGCGCCACGCCACAGTGACCGTTTAACGGCCGCCGCCGCTGAGGCGAAGCGCGGCGANGCGGGGGCACCGCGGGCGAAAGGCCCCGGTTCCTCCGGACGGCCTGCGCGTAGCCCGGGGCGAGGTCTCTGCCGCCGGCGGGGGCGTACCCAGGCCCCGGCCTTGGCAGGCGACGTTTCCTCGCGGGCATGTAGGCACGGGAGGAACAGGCGCGCTGCTGGGTGCCCGTCCAGTTTGGGGGGAACCCCAACCGTCGCGGGGGGGCCTGCTGTGAGGGGAGCTTCACGGTCGGGTCTGCAGCCGGACGCTCCCCCGGGCACCCGAAGCCTCCGAGGAGGCCACGGGGCAGCCGGCCTTGCGGGCCCCATCCCCGCTTGCCCGGGTCGGCACCAGGGGAGAGAGAGAGAGAGGGCCGAGGCATCCCTGGGGCTGGTGTCAAAGCCTGGAAATAACCCAGCCCGCGGGCAGGGAAGAGCTGGTGAATCCCCCCGGCTGGGGGATGCAGGCTGGAAACGGCACTACAGAAAGTAAGTGCAAGTGTCTCGCTGAAGCAAACCCACACCGGTCATTTCGCTAGCAGTTGTTAACGCCACGGACCAGGAAATGGGCTTATCCCAAAAGGTGCCAGGCCCTAAGCGTGTCTCTGGAAAACACCTAAACACTTTCTCCGCTTTAAGCTCCTGTGTCACCTACGATTTGGCACCCTTCTGCTGGTGCGCTTGCTGGCACAGAGGCGAGCTGCACGCTGCTCGTGAAGAAGGAGCAGCCATCTCGAGCCTCGCGGGGTGCTGCGTCCTAGCCGAATTGGCTTCATCTCCGTGAATCCTCGTGGCACTGATGCAATGGATAGTATTATGCTCTGATGTAATTATTACACTTCTGACGGTGCCTGAGAATGCGATCATGAGGTATTTGCCTGGGAAGCTGCTCACTGTCACAACAGCTGCATCTGCATGGTTGTGAATGGAGCTTTATGATGGTGATAATGATAATACCGGGTGCAGGTGAATTTAAGACACCCGGCGCAAATTGTCTCAGAGTAATTCTTGACTACCGCAAGGTGCTCTGGATTATGCTGAAACTTAACAAAACAGAAATCCTTGCATGAAAGCATGAGATAACGAAAAGGCTTACCAGAGTGAAATGTCTTGAGAACGTAGCTTGTTGCTGTAGGAAGTAAAAGCAGTGATTCCTTCTATGTCTATAAAAAATACCAATAAAGAGAAAAGCAATTTGAGACAGCTTTATTTTAGAACATGATTCACCCTGAAGTGTTCCTTGTGCTTTAGGTAATCGAAGGAATGGAGATAACTGTGTTTCTCCATCTGGACATATAGATACTACATAGCGTAACCATTTGGGGAATATTACATGCTGTATAAAAATAAAAAGTAAGGAACAGGATGTTTTAATCAACTGGTGAAAATGACAGAGGAGGCTTTACAACTGGATGTGACTGGTCTGAAGCTGAATGGCCAGTCTTAGGGTCACAGAGAGTCGAGGATCTCTCTGGTAAGAAAACAGACCATGACTGGAATGTGGGGTGAAATTTATGAAAAAACACAGGAAAAACACTGAGCAAGTAAAAACAAGTCAAGAGAAGAGCCAGGTATTTTATATCAGCCTTAAATAAACAGCAACACTGAGGCAGCTGTTTCATTACATATGCTAAAAACCCACACAAATTACACAGAAAAACCCATGCTCATGACAAATTACATTGCTTTTTCCTGCCCCTTTCTGGATCAAAGTAGATGTAAGCCTACTTTGAATTCCACATTGCTATTCTCATTTTCCTAAAGAAAGATTTACTAGAAAATACTGCTGTCAAGCAGGACAATTATTTACTTTAAATTGCAATTTGCCCCTCTAGTTATGCCTGAAATATGCATGTAAAGCGAGGTTTGCATAGGTAACATTAGCCCCATTGGAAAAAAATCAATCGGAAAAGCACGTGGAATCAGAATCTAGCTTGCATTTGGTGCAGCTAAGTTACAGAATGGCACAAGAGGAACGCAGAGTGTGAAAATGGTGATGTTAAGAATGCCCGGCCCTTGACATGGGTATCGGAAAACCTATGGGACACCAGGGCACATGTAAGGCCCAGCCGCAAAGCACAGCAAAGGAAAAATCTCTGAATATTTGGAATGGAACGGGTGCAAGTGTTTGAAAACTGCAGTCGTACCGAAAGAGGGTACACAAGGAGGGATAAACACACTTTTTGTGCCTTTCAGGAGGGATCCAGGGAAGAGGCACCGAGTCAGCTGTTCAGGCTGAAAAAGCGCCAGCCTCGCAGCCACCACTGCAACTTCAGGCAGATGGTTGTCAAGATACAAAATCAGCAGCACAGATGGATTTGCCAGATCCTGTAAAAAGTAAAACCTCAGAGGAGACTTGTAAGACCAAGTGACAGTGCTAGGCATGTTGGAAACTATCAGAACATAACGTGTGAGGCTAATGAGAGGTATTTGTAATTGCACCACAGCTCTGCACTCAAAATTTGATCTCCTTCACTGTGGCAGCAGCCAGGTGAACATAAACTGGCAACACTTACAAGAAAATGAGAGTTTTGACTTAAAAAAACCCCAACCCTGACTTAAAAGATAGCTGCAGCAACACTGCCTCACACTGTGCCATTACCATTAGTGGCATTAAAATCAGTCAGGGTGGCTGGGAATGAATACACAAAGCTTTTCTCCACCCCACTTCCCGCTAATTAGACCCTTTATAGCTGAGACCAGTCAGTGGGACACTTAGATCACCTTTCAACCCAGCCTTGTGAATAACTCCCATACATCAGCAGTTCACTACCGATTTCCTAAGTGGAGCCACTTAAGCCATTTCCTGAGATCTGACAATGTTTAGGATTATTTTTCTCCCAAGGAACAAGAGGAGTTGTGGTGAGGGTTGGTATATAATCAAAATTATTATTTGATCAGCATAGTGGTGATGTGACACCAACTGGAATGTTAACATAGAAATACACAGCTTGTTTAGGAACGGCAAGCAGAGAATCTTGTTTCTTGTATCTGTGATGAGTAGACGTGCTGAAGACTGAAAGGTCGAGGAGAGAGATCCCTTGGACAAGTGCAATCAGTGATCAAAGGGAGGGGGGGAAAAAGGCAAATGCTGCTGTGGTAGGTTCACTGAAGGAGGAAGATCAGGCAGAGGAGGCTTTCTGTGAGCAACTAATGAAGTCACCTAAAGAACCAACAGTGCTTTGGCGGTACCCAGAGCCCTTTTGGGAAGGGAGAGCACAAGGCTGTTGCACAAGCTCATGGAAATGTTTTTATACAAAGAAAAAAGCAGCCCAAGAAGAGCCACTCCATATTTTAACTGCATGGGAGAGGCCACAAACAATGTGGAGGACAGAATCATAGTTCAAAATTGTCTTTGACAGCCTGGAGAAATGAGATGAGAAAGTAAAATAGGAAGTTGGCCGATAAGGACAAATGCAAAATTTTACAGCCAGGCAGAAGCAATCAACTGCTCAAGTAGCCACTGCCTGGACAGCAGTTGTGTGGAGTAGAAGGTATGACTATAGTGTCCTGCAAACTTAACGTGAGTCAACAAGGCCCTGCTGTTGTGAAAAAAGCAAACATCATACAGGGTTATGCAAACAGGAATATAGTCTGCAGGACACATGGCAGTCTCAGCACTGGTGCGCTTTGTTGAGGTACCACGTCCCATCTGGAGTGCTGCGTTTCAAAAAAGTTATGGCCCATGTAGAACATGGCCTCAGGAGCACAACAAGAAGGTGTAGAGAGAAACACGGCTCAGGAGTAAAGACTGAAAGAGGCGGAGCTGTTCAGAGAAGAGAAAACTGAAAAAAGGCAGAATTGCCTTCATTTAGCTAAAGGGCAATGGGGAAGGGGATAAACCATTTTTCATGTTCCTTCAGAGTAGGAGAAAGTGGAAAAGGTCAGTGGTACAGCAACAAAGACTTAGGCTGAACATCAGAACCACAGTGTTGCTCAGGCTGGAGGGGACCTTGGGACTTTGAGCACTCCAGCCTCCTGTGCAAAGCAGGGTCTGTCTAGAGATCAACCCAGGTTGCTCAGGCCTTGTCCAGTCAGATCTTGAAGGCCTCCCAGGACAGAGAGTGCACCGCCAGTCCAGTGCCCGACTATCCGTGTAGGGAAAATGTTTTCCCTACACCCAGCTGGAATCTCCCCTCTTTCAATTTATAACTTCAGTAAAGGTCCTGACTTTTCCTCTTGCTGACCTCCCGGTAGGCACAGGGAGGTGGCTTTAGGTTCCCCTCCCAGTCATCCTTCCTCCAGGCTAAGCAAGCCCTGCTCACCCTGCCTGTCCTCACAGGGCCACCACTCCAGCCCCTGACCATCTTGGAGGCCCTCTCCCCTGCCCTGAACTCACTTCAACTTACTGATGCCTTTTCCATACTGGGGGCCCAAAACAAAAGACAGTATTGGATGTGGTCTAATGGCAGCCAAGTAGAGGGGGATAATCGCCTCCCTCAGTCAGTTGGCTGTCCCTGTTCATCCCACCAAGGATGCAGCTGGCCCTCTTTTCTCCCAGGACACACTGTGGCCTCACGTCCAGCTTGCTGCCCACTGTAACCCCCAGGGCCTTACCTGCAGAGCCGCTCTCCTGCCGACCAGTCCCCAGCCTGTGTGTGCCCTGCCATGGGTTGGTCCACCCAAGGGGTAGGACTTTGTCTTCATCCTTGCTGAATTTCATGAGGTTCCTGCTGGCCCATCCCTCCAGCCTGTCCAGGTCCTTGTGGCTGACTGCCTTGCCCTCTCTTGTGTCAGGTGCAACACCCCAGTTTGGTGTCATTCACAAACCCGATGAGGACGCGCTCATTTTCTCCTCTAATTCACTGATAAAAATATTAAAACAGGACAGATATCAGCAACAGACCCATATGGAACTTGTAACTGGTTTGCAGGGAGGGTATGAACTATTAATCACTGCCCTCTAAGCCCAGTGACCCAGCCAGTTTTTCTCTCATCTGGCAAACCACCTATGCAGAATGTAATAGCGCAGCTTGGATACCAGGGTGGAATATGAGACTCCGTCAGAAATCTTCCTCGAATCACCTACTGGTACTTCAAGGAGGACATAATCTGCTGTTCCTTCGTCATCTACAGATATATCCCCTTTGCTGAACATGGTCTTTCTTTGAAGCGTTACAGCTGCCGCCACGTGTGTTTGAGAATCACAAGAGTTGTCCAAAAGACCAAAGGCTTGCCTCCTTGGAGGCTGAGCAAGAAGGGCAATTAAATGTCTCTCTATTGTGGTTAACACAGTCACATGAAAGGCTCTAAAATCATGAGTCAAACCCCTCCAGAATGAAAAGACTGGCCCAGACATTAATGAGACTATTACTTGGTCAGACAGCGGCCTGTCTTAGATTTTGGAATTTCCCTTGCCCATCCCCAGTCCAGCAATGCAACATTTAATGTTGCATGCAATCCCAAAGTCAGTAAGGCTGGCTGCTTACTTTCCACTTGTGCTCTGTCCAGAAATCAGTTCTTCATGTCCTGCCTCAGAGTTCCTTTATCAAGTCTCTTCCTCCTGCAGCTCCAGGACTTTTTTCTCCACCAACATAAGAGGAAGCAGAGAGGAAGCACCCTCCGTGTTCACTAGAGAGGAAGGAGGAAGCAAAAGGAAATGATGGAAGATGCAGGACCATTTTGATCTGTGAAGCGCTCTCTCATCTTTCTCTTAGACACGAGCAGTATCAGCTCTCAAGGGAAATGGATGGGTGGAAAAGGGAGGAGTGGTCGCTGCCCCTGGCTCTTCCCACAGGTCTCAGGCCCAGGAGACAGGCTAGTGCACAGGCTGCAGTGGGAGCAGCTCCCACCTTCCGTCCCTCTGCCTGGCTGGAGTCCCAGTCAGCTCCAGGAAGAAAGTGAGAAGGATCTGAAACATGGCCAACATTCAGTTGCATAGGTAGCAAGACTTGAAATCAAGCCAGGTGCTGGCAGAAGCACAGCAGGCCCAAGCCTGGTAGACTAAAGGCTTTTCTGTGAAAAACAGAGAGGCAGGGCGACTGGCTTGATTGCTATCTGCTGCCTTTTCCCCCAGTTTGCCTTGTGGCTCGCTCACTGAAACCAGAGCAGAAACAATTTTTTTTTTTTTTTCTTTTTTCCTCGAGACCTGACTGAAAAAGCAGCTTTGGAAACAGATTGCTGGCAGCGGCCTACAGCAAGCTGATTTCACAGCGCTCAGGAAAATGGTGCTCTGCATATTTTAGTCACGAATACATGGGTTTGTCCCAAAGGAATACCTGAATCACATGAATTTTCTCTTCCTAGTGGGAACAGCTGGCAGAGCTCTGAATATTTTTAAGATGCTTGGACCAAAGGGGCAACCAGCCTCACACAAGCTGCTACAGGGCTCCAGCTCACCCAAGAAGCGGCCGCCCCCAGCCTCACTCGCGTCCCACCACTTCATCAGAAGTTACCACCTTCCTGCTCTGCTGATGTACGAATGCATGTAACTTGCCTGTGGTCCTGTCAAAACGATCTCGTTAGAAAGCAAACACCAAAACTGAAACCATGAAAAAGTACCGAACCCGATGATTATCAGAGCGCTGCTAAGAAGTAAGCATTTGCATCTTAACAGTTAGAGATGAGGTAAGCACCACCTATCCCCTCCCACCTTGCGTGTGTTGAAACGAAGCCACTGGCTACCAGAGCTAGTCTGTTGGCAGCAGATCTGGTTTGCTAGCGTCTACCATTCAACCCGATTCCACATATCCAATTTACAGTTGAAACTTTAGCTCAGTTGAATTAACACATTTTCTGGCAGTAACCTCCAGCAGAAAAAAGTGGATCTTCTAAAGCGGTTCTGCTGCTGCCGCTGCTGAAGATACAGGTATAGGACAGCAGTGTCCTTTCACTAGTGGTTTTTCTTGCTGAAGGTTACAATTTTAGAAGAAATAAAACATGACATGCATTAACAGGGGATTAGATGTTTATGACTGATGAGCACATTGCTGACAAGGCAGGATTGTCCACATAGTTCAGGAGACATGCTCCATCTTTCACACGTGTGGATTTAACAAAATGAATATTGCAGAAAGAAAAATAATTTGGAGACATTTGTAAAAAAAAAGTAACGTTGGCTAATCAGATGAATTCAGAAATACTTGTGCATAGTTCTAGAATGCATCATGTATCAGTTTGAAATGAAGATGTATCGATTTATTCTACACACATATGGCTGCAATTTTTACTTTTTTTCAAAATTGAAATTCATGCAAAGTAAAATAATGCTCTACAGTAACATAGCTCAGCTTCATCCTTGCAATAAATGGCAAATACAGCTACAAATACTCTCTTCTATGACGGCCTTACCTATCAGGCATTACTTCCTTACCAGCTGAAGTGAGTGCACACCAACACCGTTCCTTTTTTTAGCTCTGACTTTTCCTGAACAGGACTGTTTTTTGGGGCAGTCAGTGCAGCAGCACCAGCAGTTACAAGCATTTGGAGAACCACGTGACTAACACCGCCCCCCCCCCCCAACTGCTATGAAAGCAGTTTCATTTCTAATACATTAAAGACAGTATATTCAGCTTGAGGTGCTGTTGTAAAACAGTGGCAATGGACACAGCCATTAACACCCAAAGTTTTGCAGCTGGAGCGATGCAACACTAGGAAGAATCATCTTGGAAAAGCCACAACCCCTCAGTTACACATTTCTTCAATTAAACATGCTCCTTCTGTCAAAAATGAGCTGCCTTGTTCTCTACAGACCACCACCACAACAGAAACTTGCAGGACCTCTCAACCAGAACCCTTACCAATTTAAAACCAGATTAAAACTCCAACTCGCATGGCCAAGTTGCACTATTTTGATACTTCATCAAGTAAACATGGAGAGGTTGGGGTTTTTTTTGTTGTTTGTTTTTTTTAGTTGAAGACATGCTCCACCAGCTCAAAAAAACAGAAGGCAAAGAATCGCTCAAAAAATAGCTCAGGACAAGAGCCAAGAATTTGAAACTTGTAGTCTATGTCCTCACTAGTCATTTAAAGAACAGCATCCCATCTAAAGGAAAGGGATAATTTTTGTCAGATTCTTATAAAAAAAGGCTTTATTTTGAACAAGTTTTCTCCATTTGGTTTTACAGTCTCAACATACATCATATTCATGGACAAGCAGCATTTTCACAGAATAAGAGCCAAATACAAAGAAGAGGAAGCCACTTGGGATTAACAGTTCCAACCTAATTGACTCAGACTTCAGAAAATACTGTATGCTGTCACTTATTTGAGGTAAAGGAATTCCATAAATTAAGATCCACTGTTTAACAGAAGAGTCAACAATGAAGTATTTGTGAGAAGTAGGTACACCTTTGGGAAAGAGAGGGAAAAAAAAAATTTACTCTTAAGATACTGTGAGCAACAATAGAAGGGGGAGGTAGGATTTCCACTTGGTTTGTATTGGTAACCCAATGCGTGTGTTTAACCAAATTTCTGCAGTTTAAATTCCAAGTTTGATGACTTTTACTTGTAGTATAGTCTTACAAGGTGAACCTAACTGAAGGTATGTCATGAGCTTCATTTATATGCTGAATGCTGTCGCTAGGTAATCATTACACAGTCAGGCAATGATCAATGCACAAGCTTTTGCCTTCAAGTATCTAGTAGAATCCATTGCTTTCAGTGCCCATTACGACACATTCCAGTTGCACAGTTGATTTTTGGGTAGCTGTGCAGTCAGACCATAAAATGATGCATTTGGTGGAATTCAAGAGTGCTTTAAGAAGAACTGTATCAGAGGAGGAGAGGGAGAAACCAGCCTTCTGCTATCTGTTCACACAAAAACATACCTGCAGTTTAACAGGGTTTGGATTAAACAGGTGAAACCTGCCATGGGGACACATTTATACTAGTTTAAAATTAACTTGTTTGTGGAACAAATCAGCTTGTGTCATTAATCTGTGCAAAAAAGATCTTACATCTTTTTAAATAGTACCTGCATTATACTAGATACTGTTTTAAAAACCACAAGGACTATCCTCACCTTTTTGAGCTCGAGATTTAAATTAGCTCACTAATAATCCTAAATCTCACTGAAGAGGAACTGGATTAATATCCTGTAAACTGCAAGAACTAAAGTTATCAATGTTGAATTCCTAATGCCTAGCAGAAATACCACAGGTTTCAGGTTGAGCCTTTTATTGCCAGGCACTGCTCAACTTCCTCTAGTGAGAAGAAAGCATTTGATTTAGGTACTTACAACAAAACCTAAACAGTGAAGCAATCTTCACACAGATAAAAATTTCTTTAAAAAAGTTACCGGCAAATAAGTCCCACAATCTGGTTGGCCAAACCATCCAGTGCTAACAAAATAAAATCAAACTGAATTGGTGCAACAATTTAGTTGTAAGCGGCAAAGCAGATTCATTTAGAAAGGCTAATTTTTCAATATTATTTTGTTTACCAACTCCGAGTTCCAGTGAGCAAAATGGTTTTATACTTATTTTGGAGGCAGAGAGCAGCTGGTTCGTTAGTCTGGCTACGTAATGCTTCCATATCCTCCCTATTTTTTTATTTTTTTTTCTTTTTAGTAATCAAGGAGCAGACTTACCATTTAGTAAGTTATTCAACTCTGAACTAAAAACACTACTAAATTCTCTCCCCCATTGGAAAGCTATATTCTATTAGGTAGCTTCATGTACATGAAGTTGTATCTTGCAGAAATATGACCACTGACAAAAACTTCTGTGTTACATGTTGAGCAAAAGCATACATGAAGTTAAACTGCAAGTCAGCCATTGTACTAATTGTCTCTCAAGATGTTCCAGCAACATTTCAATCAGAACTTTAACTCCTTACAAGATACACAACCTGCGATAGCTATTGTGCAATTCAATTAAAACTCAGACAGAAAAAGATGTCGTTTGTGAAGAAACTGCCATCTGTCCATTAGCTTTTATTGCACTTCAGACTATCAGAAAGCGAGTAAAGGTGGAAAAAAAACTATTTTCCACTAGCATCCAATTAGTTTCCTATGATCTTAAACACTAACAAAATGCTTTTCATTAAATGACAGCTAAGAGAACATAGAGTGAAAAAAAAACAAAAATCAAAAAAATAAAAACCTGTTGAGAAATTTGGTCCTTGTATTTAGGACCTTGCATTTCCTTCAATAGATCCTATGTAGCTGGATGCATGGAGCATAAGTTTTGTTGTTTTGTTTTTTTTTTTTTTTAAAAAAAACCTCACTATTATGAATCACTACAATAAAAATACTACTTTTTTTCCACACTGTACTAGGCAACTTTCTTTCCAGCAAAAGACAAGGAATTTAGTCAAGAATCAAAAAAAAAAAA
Organism: Scopus umbretta; assembly: GCA_013400535.1. Classification (NCBI taxonomy): domain Eukaryota; kingdom Metazoa; phylum Chordata; class Aves; order Pelecaniformes; family Scopidae; genus Scopus; species Scopus umbretta. The sequence goes on along the minus strand of VZTL01037298.1, from coordinate 16,593 downwards.
ACTGAACTATGAACTCTGGCACAGCCAGGAGTAGCAACTCAACTACTCCAGAGTGCTTAGAAAATAGGCTTTAGATTTTACACCAAGAAATTGGATTTATTGTAAATGCCACAGTCACATTGATAGACAGAGCACAGACTTCTGGTAACAAACAAACATACATTTTTGTAACTAAGCGTTTCTACTTGGTAAATAAATGCATTTTGCACAGCCTTCCTTTTAAATGTGCCTAAACTAACCTAAATAAGCAGACAGCATAGCAGAAAAGGGAAACTTATGTGAGTAACTGTTTCTTAAGCAGTATATTATTTTACTATGTATATAATATTTTATATTATATACACACACATTTTCATCAACAGTTCAAATTATACCCGAATAAAAAAAAAACCCCAAAACAAAACCAAAACTGGCGCTCCTCCAATACATTTACCACCTTTCCCTCAGGCATAGTTAATCCAGGTATTTGTCAAGATAGAGGAATGACAGTTAAAAAGACTCCCCCCACAAGAAACAAGTTACACAAAGAATACTGTATCACTACAAATTTTTTATTCAGAAGCCCATCTTTAAAAAAAATCTCATTATGAACTTGTTTGGTCAAACTACAACACTTTCTAGCAGACATACAGTAAAAATGGCATGGCTCAGAATCGACCAGATCTTTCACGATCTCTTGACCGCCTCCTATCACGTTCACGTCCTCCTCCTCCACCACCACCACCTCCACGACCACGATCTCTGGATCTAGACCGACGTTCACGGGACCTCGACCTGGATCTATGCCTTCAAAGAAAGTTTGAACATTTTATTGTTTCATCACATTCAGCAACGTACTTGCAGTACCACACAGTAGAACACTTAAGGGTGTAAGTAATGAGGGAGGGGAAAGACAGCGTGGCATTAAAAGGATTGGTAAATTGGCACTCGGGCTGCAAAACGATGTATTTACAAACGGAACAAACTTAATACCGAGGAGTCAACGCACACTGTTAAAAAGACTCAACTGTTCACTGCCAGTCATCCATTATAATGGGTGTGCAAAACTTACACAAAGGCACACAGAGGCATCAAATTCGCTGCTACACAGCTCTTAATTAAAGCAGCAAGAGAAGGGGACACCTGCTTTTGCAGTTATGAATAGCTCTTTACAACACAGTAAAAGCCTACAGCTGTTTTTAAGTCCACTCCTACTAAATCAACTGCATTAATTAGCAGTTACAACTCAGTTCAGTTCTCTTTATTGTTGTTGTTCCTCTCCCCCCACCCCCTCTTCCAGGAGCTGTCAGTATTTGCAAATAATCTTCCCAGTGTCTGAGGTCCATGACTTAAGTTCAGGAAGAAAGCTAAAGCCACCCAGAATGTATTGCTGACGTAGCTACTATGGATTTAGAGCTTATATGGCACTTGTCAGGGAAAAGAGTGGTTGGAATGTTCTTAAGTATTTTAGAAAAGTAAATTTTATAACATATGTAAACAGTACAGCTTTAAGTAGGTGTAAAAATCACAGCAGAACTAAAAAGGTCAGGAAAACAAATGCTACAAGTCCTAAGTTTGCAGAATATCGTTCCACGTGAGCTGTTTTGGGGTGGGAGTGCGCGTGGTGACAAATTTTACTAAGACAGACACACATACATAGCTCTTGTAAGCCACTGAGCTGTCCAGAATTACTAACTTAACCTATTATTAAAAATTCCAGTTTACCCTCCATTTTCTCTACTCAAAAAACTTTGATATATTTCATTCCGTGTAGAACTACTTTCAGGTCAGTCTAGGTTATATGGTCTACCTATGAAACCCCACTGACACGAACTGTGGGGTTTTTTTTGTTTTGGTTTGTTTTTTTGTGTGTTTTGTTTGTTTTTATATCAAGCTTTACTGCTAACCTGTGACAGCTTTAGCTGCACAAAGAATTTAAACAGGGCCAATGAAGACAAAGCTGAATCCTCCATCCAGTTAGTTGATTTGTTTTACCCATAGCTCAATTTCAGTTTGTGGTAAAACAATAATATTCCAGAACCAAACACATGAATCCGATCTTTCTTGCAATAGAAGGTGATACCTCAGAATTAGACTTACTAAGTCCGAGTGTGCTGGTTTTAGCTGGGATAGTTAATTTTCTTCATAGTGGCTACTATGGGGCTGTGATTTGGATTTGTGCTGAAAACAGTGCTGATAAGACAGGGATGTGTTTGTAACTGCTGAGCAGTGCTTACACGGGGCCAAGGCCTCTTCTGCTCCTCACCCCACCCCACCAGCGAGCAGGCTGGGGGTGCACGAGAAGCTGGGAGGGGACACAGCCGGGACAGCTGACCCCGACTGACCAAAGGGGTATCCCATGCCATGTGACATCATGCCTAGTGTCTAAAGCTGGGGGAAGAGGGAGGAAGGGGGGGGGATGTTCGGAGCGATGGCGTTTGTCTGCCCAAGCTAGCGTTACATGTGATGGAGCCCTGCTTTCCTGGGGATGGCTGAACACCTGCCTGCCGATGGGAAGCAGTGGATGAATTCCTTGTTTTGCTTTGCTTGTGTGCACGGCTTTTCCTGTACCTATTACACTGTCTGTATCTCAGCCCACGAGTTTTCTCACTTTTACTGTTCTGATTCTCTCCCCCATCCCACTGGGGGGAGGTGAGCCAGTGGCTGTGTGGTGCTTGGTTGCTGGCTGGGGTTAAACCACAACACCAAGAGATCCAGATTCATAAAAGTGACCAAAAGGCAAGAGCATTCTTTGTTTGAATGATTTACAAAAAAGACATCTTAAAAGCTTACGTTTAAATTTAAATTGATATTACTTGGGATATTTTAGGAAAGTATTTAGGCACAAATACATGCCTAAGCAACACAATCTACATTTTCTAAAGTTAATCTTCACAAATTCTAAGACACTGCCAATTAGAGACATTTAAAGGAAAAACACATTCACAATCCCAGGCTCCTTCTGTGATTGAAAGAAACCTACAAAACTGTGCTCTGTATAAAATGAAGCTCAACAATTTTATATGCCTATCCTAAACAGCAAGGTCCTAGAAGCAAGCAGATTGAACCCAGCTCGAAGTGAACCACCCACAAGACAGGTATCATAGTAACAGCAGCGGTGTAAGCCTTTCTACAAGGCACCTTAATAAATAAATGTATATAGTAAAATGTACTTATCACAATCTTTTTTTTCCTGCCACTAAGCAAAACTACTATTTCTTTGCCCTAACGAGAACTCCTATCAATTAGGGTCACATTGTGAGGCTAGCATTAATAAAAAGTGAGCTCATACAGTGATCACCTGTTACTAACAATAAGGAATGAATACGAGTTAGGAAAATTAGCCATTAACTGTTAAAAACGTGTAAAGCTGGGTATTGAATACAATCTATAGATATGCTTGATCGTGCATAATGCTGAAAGCAGCCAATCTGATCCTGCCAAAATGCCCATTAGCCAAGTAGCCTGCTTCTAACAAAGGTCACGAGCAAATACATTTGGAAGACAATAAAACAGAGAAGAGGCATAAAGCAACGCTTTACTTCTCCCAAATAATGCCTGCCTGTAAGTTTGCAGTCTGGAGATTTGAACCACAAGTAGGCCCTGTGTACTTTGCAACTCAGTGAATATTCTCCTTGAACCCTGCCTTCTCTTAAAGCCACATCAACCTGCAGCACCCACAGCAGAGCAAGAAGCATCGTAACCTTTTTTTTTTTTTTTCTTCTTCAAAGACCTATTCCTTTGTTCTAAACTGGTCACTTGCTAGCTTTACTTGAGGCTCTTTCCTTGGCATGTGTCAGAAACTAGAACGCACTAGAAAAAACAAGAGAGGACTTAAGCTTAAACATTTGCCTTCAGAATTTTCAGCAACTGATCCTTACTTTACCCGTTTTAATTGTGTTTAAAAGCAAACTTACTTTTTACGACGACGCCCATACAACTCGCGCCTTAATTCTCGAGAAATGGGCTTCAAATGCATAAAGTTGCAGAAACCTCCTCGTGTACACTCTCTGAAACAGAATTCAAGAGACACAGTTGAAACTCCCAGCTCTACACTGTATCTGTTTGCCCTAAGCCCTACTGGACCTCTAGCCATCTGAAAGTGAATCACCTCCAACATTAAAACCAGTGAACTGCAAGCATCACTTACTGACGCTGACTCACTCCTAGATTAAAATCCTAAAGAGACAGCAAAAAAAGTCAAGAGGTTGACTGCAGGTCCTTCCCACACTAAGCTGCATACAAAAGCCACACCCAAGCAACCACCCGGTCTCTGCAAGCATGTCAAAGATACTGTCATAGGCAAACAGGAAGTCACTTTTTACCCCATTTCATACTGACGGCAACAGGCCTCTCTGAAGTCAGTCACAGGTGAAAGCTCAGCATGAATGGGCTGTCCATTAAACCAGCGATTGTTCAGGTCAATCACAGCCTTTTCCGCATCTTCTTCACGGCGAAACTAAAAGCAAAATTCACATTTTCTCATGTTACAGAAAAGCAACAGAAGTAGTCCGAATCATAGAACCATTAAGGTTGGAAAAGACCTCTGAGATCATCTAGCCCAACCGTCAACCCATCACCACCATGCCTACTAGATCATGTCTCAAAGTGCCACATCTACATGTTTTTTGAACACCTCCAGGGATGGCAACTCCACCCCCTCCCTGGGCAGCCTGTTCTAGTGCTTCACCACTCTTTCAGTAAAGACATTTTTCCTAATATCCCATCTAAACCGCCCCTGCTGCAACACTTGAGGCTATTTCCTCTCATCCTAAAGACCGAAGATGCCCATCAAATCAGTTGTGCGATATCTGAGGCTTAGGACTAGTCAAACTAGAAGTTACCTCAGAGTTCCTGGGACAGTCCACCAAATCAAGGGTAAAGACGCTAGCATTTCATTAATCAGGACTCGGAGCTAATCAAAACATCGATATTTTCTCTTAATTATGTTCTACTTGGTCTTTCAAGTTTTGTGGCTTGTATTAAAAGATATGATAGAAGATATTTGTTTTCTCAGTACAACTTTAAACAAGGAGAATGCTTAAGAGTACTTTCTAGAACATTAATGCTCCATACGTAATGGATTTTTTCCAAACACTGAAGAGAAATCTGCATGAGAACTGAGGGTCTCATTCATTTAAATTAGAATTTACCAAAATCTGCTCCTGTTTTACAATGAATGTAAAACTTAAATTTGAAATTCTTTTTCACAGCTAACCACTTGCCAATTTTTAAAGACAACTTCTATTTCTGATTATGACCTACACAGCTGAGAATTTTAGGTGTGAAAATACTTTCAGGCTAAAGAAATGTGCACTCAAAATACTAAAACACTCTCACACCTCCCCAACACTGTGTACACACAGTAAAATTCCTGCAGGTGACAATCTTGTACTTATTATTCAAGAGATACCAATGACTTTTAACAGGTAAATCCAATTGCTCCAGTTTGCACCTTAAACCACCCAGTTGCTGCTGAATGTAACTTGGTTAACAAGACGTATTGTTCAACTGGGAAGTCAGAAAATAAGCACCCCTGTTGCAAATAAACCTCTGCTCATAATGAAGTGCTTAAAAGGCAGTGTGATGAGAAGACAGACCCCAAATTAATCCTGGCAAACTGAACAGTCCAGCAGTGATGACTGCGTTTATAACAATGTAAAAAGAAGAAGCAGCGTTAATCTTTGAGAATGACGTAGATTTTGACTATCAAGAAAGCTTCTCGTCTCTTAAATTTCTTTCAGTTCCATTCACATTTTCACTCTTTCTACTTTATATTGTGAAGTTGGAAAGGAGCTTATATCCTGAAGAGCTACTCTTGCGAAATCTACAAGCATACAGTAGCTGTTAAAACTATAAATCAATACCACCCCATTGATTATATAAACACGTCTCTCTATCCTACCTTTACGTATACGTTTCCAACTAGATGATCTCCAAGGTTATCACACACGTTCATCTCCTCAACTTCACCGTATTTTTCTTCCATTTCTGTGAAGACCTCCTAAGCACAAAGCAACCAATTAAAAGTTTGCAGCACACTAGTCCTAAGTACAGAAGTACTGCATTTACCTGTTAGTAAGTACCAAAGAAGGCCTTCCTTACAAAAAGGCAAAACAAGCCCCACTTTTTTTTCCCCGTTTCTGATTTTAAAATTAGTACTTGCTTGGCCTGTACTGTGTCCATCTGTAAGCACAGCACTAAGAAGATACAATAAACCTATGGAAAACATTATGCATACAGTATTTACAGAATACAGAAGATGCACTGAAAACACTACATATAAGCCTCAATGCTATATTTTTACTTAATTTGATTCTATATAAATAATTAAGTATACTTTAAACTTACAGGAAAGAAGGGGATTATGGAATCAAAATGCTACATCGCTTAAGTTGCTGATTTTTACACAAAGTCTATTACAGACAGTAAAGCCAAACTAACCAAAGGTTACACCAGGAAATATTTAGCACTGAAAGTTGTTAAGTTTTATATAAACACCTAAGGAAACAAGGGCTTTTCTCTGAATCCATCTAACTGTGCTATACACTGAATCCACCTAAATCATTTGTGTCGACAAATCCACGAACACTTTAACACATTTTTACATCTTTTACATACCTCAAAGAATTCATCATAATGTTCCTGCATCTCAACATCACTCACAGCACCTGTAAAAATCAAGAGTCATATCGATTAGAGCCTATAAGTAAGGAAGAAGAGATTTTGATCATACTACAAAACAATCTAGAGAGGCCGTCTGGAGCATAAAAGACACCATATAGCATGGAGCTAACTAGTAGGAATATTAAAAAATAAGTATGTGTGAAGAGCTTTGAGTCCCCAAAGTATATGTCAAAACATTACATTGACATGATCAAATCAAAACAAGTTTTAATCAGAGCCAAACTTGTATGCCACAAATTTAAAAGAAGGGGAAAGGAATTCCTCTGAAGTATCACTTAAATTTAATGTACAGCCCCACCCTCTATCTACCAGCAATTTTACCTAAACAGAAGGCAAGTGCTTTATTACATTTGCGTATTTTAAAGCATGATTATAATTTAGTGTTCCTCTTCCTAAAGGCAGAATTTCATTTTAACATGTCCACCTCTCCAGCATATACACTAGAATTTGAGAGTTCGCAATGTAACATAGCCCAGAATTTTTTTTAAATTTGCTCAAAATAGTTATTGACATGACACGCTTTTCTCTTTCCTATCAAAGAAGGGTACTGTAATGGTTTGCAATAGAGAGCAATTTTCTAGTTTAATTTTCAATACCACTTAATTTTTCTGTAGTCCTGCAGAACACCTTTTAGTGCAAGACAAGCCAGCCATATATTCAGGTTAGATTATTTTCACGCTCCAAGCTGGAGTCTACAAACGAGCGCTGCTTGCCTGCTGCTATAAAAAACAACGTTAAGTTTGGCTGATTTTTCAAAGCATTAAGAATAGAAAAATGAATTTATTTCTTCCAGTCTACAGCATTTTAAACTACATTAAGCTGTATCCATTAAAGGCTAAATGTATTAGCTCTTCAGCAGTTAAGTGGTTTATTAAGATGAAGCGGAGCTGTTTTAAAATGAACCCTGCATTTTATGCTAGAAAAATATTCCAGCCTTTAAATTACAAACACTACTGTTTTAGTTCGCAGAACGTGAAAGACAAGAAACTGAGCCAACAAAGCTCAGTCATTCGCTTCAGGCTGCTATGAGGGGAAAAAAAAAAAAAAAAAAAGAGATGCTTTGGGCTCGTTAATTTTTGGCCAATATTACCATTCAGACAAATTTTACATTTTTCTTCAAAGGCTGTACTATTAATCAGCCACGTTCTCAGGAACTGCAATTACTTTTCTTCCACCCAGCTCACCTCCTGAAGAAGGCTAAGGGGCATTTGTTATATAAGTTAGGCTAACAATATTTTTTGCATTTGAAACATGTTTGTTTTTAAGAACTTTCTTCTTCCCTGTGGTTATATAGCAAATTAAGGAATATCAAACATTAAACCAGTATTTCTAGACAGTTTAATACTTAACTATATTCCCAAGGTTCTGCCAACACCACTGATAACAGCTTACTAATACCTACTTTTTTTTTTTTGTTGTTGTTTTTGTTAAGGTATCAGACAGGGGCTCTGCAAGCCCCACTGGGAATAACTACTTTTTAATCAGATGGACAAGTACTAAAAACCTATAAGGAGATTCCATTGTGAAATTAGGAGGTCATAAGCAACAGTTAGTTAATAACTACTTGAATGTCCTTCTAAAGTGGGAAGCATACATATGCACAGGCTTTACAAACATTCATATTCCAGGGCTACTGGTATCTGAACCTTGAGAAGCCCAATTACTAATTAAAATACTCAGGAGAACTATTGCTGTTCAAAACTAAGGTTAATCCTCTACGACGGCAATAGAAAGGAAGACAGTTAAGCAACAACAACAAAAGCATTAAATAGCTACCCAAGTTACCCATTTTTAAATACATGCAGTACTTCAGTAGGGACAAATATCGAAAAACCAGGGAGCCAGGAGTTTCAGCAAACCTACTGATTACAGAGCTCCAGCTCTACCACAGAAGGTACAGTTAGGCTCTGTTAAATAGCTACCCGCTTGTCAAGGCACACTAGAGTTGGATACCAGCATTGAGAACTCTAGAGAATCTGTTCAAGACTCTTGCAGCTGTACAATCTAAACAGCTCCACAGACCAAACTGCTGTAACTCTGTGCAAATTAGTTACCAGCGCATTGAGAATTTAGGGACAGAGTGGAAATACCCAACTGTATGGGGTTTTTTGTTTACTGAAACAGCATTAACTACTAAGCATGTGTGACAAGCAAGCCTACAAACCAATAGAACTCTTTAAGCATCTAGACACACTTACATATCTCATTACGTATCTAGCTTGATTGTGTGACAGAAAACTCAAATTACTTAATTGGGCCATTATTACTTTTAGAAGCAGAAGAGACAGTGTTGACTTTTAAGTTAGTGGCTGATTTCACAAAGCATGTCTCATCAAATGCTGGTAACTAATCTGAACTAGTCTACAATCCAACAGTCAAAAAAGGAACAGCCAAACAAAGCTTTATTACCACACAGTCAATATTCACTTCAACAAGAAATATTAGTTAGAAAATAACACCGATCCTTTTTGGTCCTAAAACTTTTTTTTTTTTTTTCCCTTTAAATCTTATTCTAGTATTGATGATTCAATCACAATGACATATCGGTAATCGCAGATCAACAATCCTGGTCATTTAACTTCTGCCAGTCTCACAGTAGGTGTGTTTTCTTATGCCCATTCCTACCTCATGAGGAATCATTATTAAATTAGTTCATGACCATACCCAAATGCCTTCCCCTCCTCAAAAGTACTTTTAAAGATCTATTTTCCTAGGTAAATATGCAACTTGGTTTTGGAATTTGAATTTTCAAAGCATGGAAGGAATTTTAAGCATGCACCTATCCAAAAAGGACAGCTGCCAGAAGGGAAGTGTTTGTCAGTCAAAGTGTATTCTTCCATAGTAGACTCCAAACGGAAGCCGCATTAACATCGGACAAATTTCTGCATGGAGCCTTGAAAAGTTTAAAATTCAAGTTCTCTTAACGTTTACAGAGCAGGAAAATTGTTCTGGATGAAGTTAACATGCCATTGTCCTGCTCTTTTAGACAGTGGAACCTAGTGGATAGCACAAAACATACAGAAAAGCATTCCTAGGATGCAGGCAACTGGCAGGGAGAAAGGCAGAGGGAAGAAAGCAGTGCAACCGAGACTGCTTTACAGGGGAAGTACAATTTCAACCCTTTTTGATTTAACAGATGGTATTCAGATTCCCCTCATAGTTCTGGGAGTAGGGAGGAAGGTGAGTGGGACAAAAAAAGTTTTGGGATTTTGTTTTGGAGTTTTTTTTGGTGCGTGTGTTTGTTTTGGACACATTTAGTGAAACGTGGTCAGTTTGATCTGTTAAACTAAAATGGTAGACCAGCTTAAGTCGACACTGAGCTCTGACAATCAAGCCCAGGGAACCAGTGAAGGAACTTGTATGAACTTACAGCGCAAACCGTCAGCAGACTGGGAAGAGTTTTGAGGGTTACGGTAAATGTTCAAGAGGGCAATGGTCTGAAATACAAAACGCAACAACTTTATATTATGGAAAATAATTTTAACAAGAAACCGGTTTCCTTTAGGGTCGCTTTAGCCGAGTCTGTGCTGAAAGAGAGGTGGTTATTCTCTCCCAAGAAGGAGAACTTTCACTTAGCTGGTGACCTTTCTGAATCAACCTAACACTGCAAAATAATAGAGATCTCATGATACTCCATTATTGTATTTTTTCATTTTTTTTTCCACCAATATTGCTATAGAGGGGTTTTGCATGATTTCAGGCAGATACGTAACAGGTGGCATCCAAACACAGTATTCAAATAACACGCATAATAATTTGTTTGCATTTGGTTTTCCTGAATGGTTTCTTAGTAGCAAAACCCCAGGAAAGGAAGTAATACAATAATTACAGCATAACATGAAATCTCCATTTTCCTAAAAAAGTTAAGATGAAAGAAAACCCACAGTTTTGGGAAACTTACCGTACGTCAGATATATACCTATTTTTTATTTTTTTTTTGTTAAATCAAGAATTTGAGAAGTGTCTGCAGTTTAACCCTTTAAAAAGAATGCAGTGTTACTAAGCAATCGAGTTTCACTTTGCAGTGCGAAAGAGAACCTGCATCAAGTCCAATTTATGCAGTCAATTCTGCATTCTGAATTGCACACATTTCACAAGTTCTTGATCTATGCGCAAGAAGAGTTCCGTCACTTGTCCTGTTTGCAACAGCTTTATGTCAGCAGCTCAGAAGCCAACATTATTTTCTCATAATTAGGAGTGGGCTCTTTAACACCATTCTTTAAAAAAATTTCTCCAACTGTGGGACTTACAGTGTGAGCCGTCAGCCGTCTGTGCACTGTTTTGGGGGTTACGATAGATGTTTTGAATCAAGATGGTCTGCGGGGAAAAAAAATAAAAAGGGGAATTCTACTGGCTGCTGTGCATATAATAGACAATTGCAAAGAGACAACTTGTTTGCAAACAGCTAAAAGTAATATTTTATTCTTAAGACTTCCTTTTGTATTTGCAGAGTATCTTCCAAAATTGCATCCAGACCATCATATTATGAAAACAGTTTTAATTAACCACCAAGAAAGAGCTGCATTTGTCTCAACAGCTATCCTCAATATGGGAGTTGTGAGGCACAGTAACCTAAAGTGTCAAGCTACACGCTATTATGGATGCCTAGCTTTCGAGACCAGATTCATTATTGTAAGTCTAGGGGAAAAAACAGTGTTACGTGCACAGCATACAATACATAATGCCAGAGTCTAAAATGTTACACCAGACAGTAAGGTTTTGAGGCAAGAGCTACGTCTCATTTTGTGCATCAGGAATTTCTTGGTGGAATTTCTGTTTAAATAATATAATAGCATCATAGGTTCACATGTTTCCGATCCTTCAAATAAGGACAATATCCTTTTAGCCCTTCTGCTTTTTACTTGAAGAATTAGCCCAGGCAGACTTGAAACCTTACATTTGTACCGTTCTTCTTAAAATCAAGTTGTCTGAAAAAACAAACCATGTTTAAGTTAGTAAACTAATATTACAAAAAAATTCCAAACGTCCATATCACTGTAAGCAGCTCAAAAATTGAAATTTGATTACTTAAAATACAAGCTCAATGTTAGTTAGTATGAATTGCAATCCCCAAATAATTTTAGCTTACACATTATTATTAGTCACAGTAAGAATTCAGAGCTTAAAGAAGTCACAGGACCAGCAATGTCATACCTACATATGCTGCCCACTTAACATGTAAAAAATACCCTCACATTTAAAAATCACACACTTGGTCTATAATGGGTATGGCCATACCAACCAAAGCTTTGTGCTTCTGTGGCCCAGGTTTAAAATAACCATGTATTAGCCTACAACTGGAGAGACCCAGAAACATGCATATAGCTACAGTGTTTCTGCTGATTGGTGGTAATTTGATCACCCTGGATTGCACGACCTTTCCGAACACAGCTCTTCTGCGAAGCAGAATAGCAACCCAAGATAAAAATATTGTGCCAGTACTTCCCATTAGTAAGATATCTATTCCTCTATTTTCTATCACAGCTGATTATCAATCTGCATACAAATACAGATTTCTGTAGTGAACCCTACACATCTGCCAGGACGTTTGAGATGTTACAATATAGCACATCTGCCAGGTACCATGCTGTAGCGGTCCCAGACATCACTGGATCAATCTGACGCACCCTGCTGACCCACTTCAGCTGGCATTGCTAACTGCAGTTTCTGAAGAAAAGCTGCAGCCTGCCCTGACACAGGAAACCATTGTTGCACACGAAGGTTTGGGTTGGTTGGGTTTTATTTATTATTTTTTTTTTGGGGGGGAAGTAGCAGTTTGATGTAGTTTGGGTTTTTTTAACTTAAAGATTTTAAGTTAAAGACAACTACTGTGGAAGTTGTCTAATTTAGAAATTATTTCTAGTAGCCAATGACCTAAATTCAGGTCTCTAAACAACCAATCACATTTCAGCACGCTCTCCATGTAGGTCAGCAACATGGAGTAGTTCTGAAAATGGACAATATTCTTTTTGAGATACAGTATTTACACTAAAAACTACTAAATCCCCAGAAGTGGGAAACTGTTCTTGTAGGTGAAGTACCAGCAGTGGTCCTGATCGATCAGTAACCCAGACAGCCCCTCCCCTAGAACGACCCGACCCACTCGCAAAGTTTAGCCTCATGAACACCATTGCTCTGAACTCCAGGCACCTGGATAGTACTTGCCTCCCTAATTCTCCCCAAACCAACACCAGTCCACCATTCTAATCAATCCCGCTCCAAGTCAGCTAAAATGAACTTGCAGAGGACTCCCACTGCTATGTACATTTTACCTTTGTAGGTAAAACTGCCGATAATGCAACAACTTCCACAGGCACTACTTGTATACAATACTCCCATAGAAATCTATTTACCTGTATACCTTGACAATCAGCAGTGATAGAAAAAGGCAAAGCATACAGTTCTTCCAGGAATGGAACTTCTGAAAACTACAGAGCTCATAATAATAAAAACCCTATCACCCACTGCGCCTTTTTTTTTTGGCAGACATGCAGTCACGCATCATGTCTCTAACAATATTCACATAGCCAAATATTAAATAGTCTGTCACGTCAACTGACATACACACCCCTCAGCAACCAGGCAAGTTGTTTTCGAGAAACAATTCTTTCACATTCGAAGCAAGTATGTAAGTGACTCTCGAAACTTAAAAGCCTGGGTCAGAAAGCAAATATAACGACAGAAGAGTCGCTTTTTTTTATTAATTAGTTTTCTTCTACTATATGCATAAAGGACTTAAGTTCACACCTTTGAGATAGGTGGAACACGCTGCCATTGTTTGCGATTAAAAAAAAAATCTGGGATGGTTTAAGTGCCTGAACACCACTGAGAAGGCACACTCACCTGAAAGTTAGCACTGGTTGGTCTCTACTACAGGCAAGCTTACAACAGCATCGCTTCCTGCAGCCATTAAGGGTGACAGGAGATAATTAGAAATGCTGGGAGAAGTAAATAGAATACCCCCAAAAAAGCAAAAAACCCATATAAACTGGGGCCAAAAGTGAACTAGTTAATCTGGAGCTCGGCAATTACTCACTTGCATCTCAGAATCTACGTTTTAAAGAAGCAAGACTATACTTCCACAAGAAAGAGAAAACAAAAGGAAAACAAACCTGGCTAAATGTTGGTTTGTTGTGCAACCGAGAACATCTGTCTCCATGACGACAAGCTCCGATTTTGAAATAAAATGAACAGTTGACTCTGCAAGTAAAAAAACCAAAGTAGTTACATATTGGAATAGAAAGACACCGTTATGCAATTCCTACAAAACATATGCCCTAAATGCCTTTATCTCGATGTGGAGAAGTAACACAGGAAAAAAAATAGGCAAAACAGTGTAGGAAAGCATTACAGCAAACCTGTTCATACTCATTCCTCTTTACCCCTAACTTACAGCGAGTCATCTAACCAGTTTCAACCCACTCCTCAAACCCAAAGTGCATTCACGACACCACCGCGGACAGAAGAGATCACTACTGTTTTACCCTTCTGGTTCTCCATTCTTGTCTTTGTATCGGTTTCACTGGGTGATGGGAAATACTGTGAAGAACAGCCTGAAAAGTTACACTATGAGCTGTATGGTTGTGTCTTAGTTCATGCAACCCCCTAGTCTAGGCAATATAACCTGCCTTAAAGCTGATACAGTTGCACCTATCTAATGTTTTATAAACCACCTGTTTAGAGTTACACTCTTAAGGGTAACTCGGACCTCTGCCAACACAGTATTTGAAATAATTCAGGTAAGAGAAAATTCACGTTACAGAGAGAATACACATAAGCAAAATAAACTCATTTAATTAAGCAGTTTCCATGAATGTAGTTACTAATTTTAAAATTTAGTGTTTGGTTTGTTAGGTTTGTTTGTTTGTTTTGGGGTTTTTGGGGGGTTTTGTTTTGTTTTTTTTTTTTAAACCACATGCTTTCCTTGAATTAACTGCCATCTAATGGCACCTTCGAAACCATGCTCGTTGAGGAATGCCAGTAAAACTCTCATGTAAGCGTAATTCACACGGAATGATGAAAGAAAACCATATTAGTTACCTTGAGTGGGAAAACTGAATGCAAAATTCTGAAGGGCAAGAAAACTATCATGTTTTCTTTATATTTGTGTGAGCGAAATACATGAATTCTCCTGGAAGAAAGAGGATTATTCCCATGCTCATGGTTATCACTGATTCTTTCCACAATCCTGCGTAACCAACATCAACTCACGAAAGGGAGAAATATTAAAGTACTACAGCATATCTGATCTCTAGCAAAACATTCTACTGCAAAATGGTAACATGCTTACTCTACATTACGTTTTCGAAAACACATACTTAACATTACAATATACTTACTGTCTTTTCTGAACTCTATCCTGAAACAAAAACCCTAACTATAAAATTTCTGATAGCGCCTCCAACTTCAACACTTTCTCTGGAGAGTTCTGCTTGCTTTTTGAATAGAAAATAAGACCAGCGCAGGAATGTCATGCCTGCCGTGTTGGCACATACTAACACCGTTAACCTGGAATGCATTATATCAGAAAGGACGCTACAGTGACAGAGCTCAAGAGGCTGCCGATACTGCTTTTCTGACAGACGAGCGAATCGGAACTGGCACGTAGCACTACAAAGTAGAAGGAAAACAGAAGCCTCGCGGCCAGAGGCTGACAAGAGTAATTTAGTCCAGTAGCAGCACATCGATGCCCCCTTTCATTTTTACGAGTGGAAAAACACGTTGCTTTGGTCAGGCCGACGGTGACCAAATTTTCGTTAGGAGGGTTTTGTAAGTATGCTTCCAACAACCAGAGAAACTAGAGGCGCTCCCGACGCGTGGAAGGCTGCAGGCAGAAGCCTGAGGATCAGGATGCAGCAGTCGGGGAAATCCTCCGCACCCTGGGGAGGGGGGAGAAATAACCAGTCGCTGTCCTTGCAGCAGAGCGGAAGCTCTCGGGCTGCTGCGAGGCGCAGAGACGCGAACAAAAGGGGAAGAGGAGGCCCTTCGCTGGCAGGAAGGCGGCGGGAAGCTCGGCACCCGGCGGCCCCGACCGCTCCCGCCCGCCGCCAGAGGAGCGCAGCCGCCGGGGGGAGGAGCGGGGACGGGGGACGGCAGCGCGCCACGAGGCGCGGGCACGCCCGCATGGCGGCCGGCAGGGAGGGACGGGGG
>VZTL01037296.1:0-14622 GCA_013400535.1 Scopus umbretta | reverse complement strand
AAAAAACCTGATCATCATTGTCCTCTGCAGTTTTCCAAAAAGCAGTAAAGCACAAAGCGAATCAAAAGACCACCTGGCTTCGTTTCAGGGCTAGCAGCTTGTCCCCCACATAGACAGCAATGAAGATGGGACTCCCCACAATGAACTCCGGTTCCACATAGTTCCTTGTTCCTCCTATCCTAAACCTCAGCCCAGCAGGTTGTTGTGCTGGACATTGTCCACAGAGATACCCCCAGGCAAGCTTTAAATGCAGGATTAGACTGCTGTTCTGTAAGGCTGTATCAAAGAGGTAAACTGATGGGGAGCTGTCTTCAGCTTATCGTTTTCAAGCATCAACATGACCTTGCTCATGCTGGGGCAGTCCAAATCAGCCCTTTATGTTGCTTTGTTTCTCATGCCAGGGAAGTTTTTAGACATATGTTGGTTCACAACAAAGATGAGAAAATCACCTGTCTGAAACATGAACCAGTATTCCTCTAGAACTGTATTTCTAAACAATTGTTCAGGGAATTTTTAAGGCAGGCTTATTTCTGGTAATATCAACACGCAAGACTGAGTCATACACATCACTTGTGATTGTTTGAGAACCACCTGCTGATATCAGGAGCTGTCAAGGAATTCTCAAAGTCAGCAAGGTACAACCAAAAGGTACCAAGCCCAAAACGCATGGAGTTCTTTTGATGTACGGCATAACTGGGATGCTTCTGAGAAATATTTGTGCTGTGTGTTTTTGGGAATATGAATGGAAAAATTTACATGTAGATAGCTGTGAAAGGTAGGACTGATTATGTAAAATGTGGTTCTCTGAAGGGGACAGAGACTCTGAGGTGGAAGGTGACTTAAATGAAAAATTCCTTCCTCAGTGATGACATCGTTTTTTAGCATTTTGTTGGGGACATGTGTGATGGTGTGCTCCTTTCAATGTTCTGATGTCCAAGTCATCAGTGGGGTAATGGCTTTAAATTAGATCTTGATTGTCACAATTTGAAATCCATCAAGGCAGAAACCTTCTAGTTGTATAAGAAAGACCAATTTTTGTGTGGTCAAGTAATTTCCAAAATGATCAGCTAAAAGGAATTGGTAAGGAAGTGAAAAAGATTAGAAACTGACAAAAATCCTCTGGCTTTATTTCCATATATCTACCAACAAACATAGCTCCCAAACAGAAGATTTTACTGCTACAAGAGGTGCAGAGGACAAGCACTGCTGCAGCTGACAGTGAATACAGAGTTCTGAATTTATGTGTAGATTAGCACCATGTACCATGACAAAAAAAGTAGTCTACTGTCTAACGTTACTGTCAGCACTCTCAGAACTGTTATTACCAGGACAACAAAGAGACCTTTCTCTTTTCATACGTAGTTGGTTTTCAATTGCTCAGCCCAATTATAAAATCTTGTGCTTTTACAAAGTAGGCACCAGAGGGAGACCTGCACTTTAGTCCAACTATGAAATAATGCTGGCAGATGTCATTCAAAAGTGGACAATCAAAGCCTCTTGGCCAACGTACCCTAGGTGGCTCCGGGTGAAATTGTGGCTAATGGGAACACTCAGAGAGGGACTGGTGTTGGCAGTCTTCTCTTTTTTAATGGCAAAAAAAATTTAAGAGTGCTCCATGAAGAAAATCAGGTTCCCAAATTTCAGGCTGCAGATGAACATACCTCAACCAGTTTGGGCATAGCTGGGAAAGGCCTGCTCTGTGCCACCCATGCCCCCAGCTTATCATCACATCCTGCTGACGGTTACCACTTCTCAAATCTTCTGGCTGAGCTGCATATATAAGAACTCCCTAAACATGTCAGTCAAAATAAGCTAGATCAGCTTAAGTAATTTAAATAACAAATCTTTCCTAACATGGCTCAATTTGACTGAATTGGATTAGGTAGAGCTCCCATGAGCAGCTCAGCTAGCAGACCAGAGAGGGCCGTAACCCCAGGTAGAGGGCAGTGATGAATGCTTTGGGAGGGACTTGCTCTTCCATTGATGGAGCTACTGCTAAGGGACTGTAAATATATATATTGTAGGCAGGTTGCTATTGTTTTCTAAGCCAGATAAAAGGCAGCAAGAGAAGCCATATGGACAGGAAATACATTATTCTCTTAGAAATAGGTACTGTTAAGTTCAAGTGGGGAAAGACAAGGGGCAATGGCTTCCAGGAAGCAGGCAAGAACCCAGAAAATTGATCCGATGCACATGGAGTCAAGCACACTAACTGGTGTTACTCTTGACAAAGAAAAATATAAGCATTATTATGAATGGTAGGTCTGTTGGTATGGAAAAAACTGTCATCTCCTTACCTGTACAGCTAGATAAAAGTTTTATACTTAATGATAATCAAGAGAGTTGTTGATGGGAAACATAGAAATGCTCATTAGAAGTACTCCCCTTGTCCCATAATTTTTCTGATTATCCAAAGGGAAAACAACATCAACAAAATCATCAGCTCCTCATATGTATTCCAAGTTAAGAAAACTATTGAACAACAAAGAATAAGGAGCAAATTCTAGAATAAACCCAAAATTTGACTCTGCTCTCTTGTGATAAAACAACAGGCAGGCTTCATCAATAAATTTCTAGAAAGCTTGTTTTTTAATATCCAGATTGAGAAGCTGGGCTTTGCATTTTTTATTTAAGTAGATACAACTCGAGTTTTAAATAAACAAATTCATTCTAGATGCTTCCAGCTGCAAACAAAAAAACATTGGTATTTCAACTACAAAGTTCTTATACCTATAATATAATTTTGCATGCTACTTTAAAGATATTTCATTATAGGGGAGTTGGTTGTGAAATAATGCCAAATTTTAAGTTTCCCTACAATAGCAGTCTCTTTCAGAAGTTATACCACCTCCAGAGTTGCCAGCAGCTTCTGGAATTCAGCAGATTGAACTGTCTGAGGATGCTTTTCCACAGCTGCTTAAAGCAATGCTTATAGGGGTTGCCAAAATTTAAACTGAACCTGCTCTTGGAGAAAATCTGGCCTCAAACTAACCCTATGAAGCAAAAAAGGAGGGAAAAAAAAAAAAAAAAAAAAGTGGGGTGTCGTGAGGGAGAAGAATTTTCAGATGGATAAACTGCCTAAACTGATCCTGTGTGAAATCCTGAGTGCCAGTGTTGATAGAGGGAAAACCCAGCTGAGGAGGTGGGGGGAAGGCAGGATACCTACATACATTGCCTTGGAAATCTATGGGAATCTCTAGTCTTTGAGAATAAGGACAAACAGGAGGACCTAAACATGTCAGTACCATGGTTTTGCTCATGGCTTACGCTTCTCTCCTGGGAGCACCAAAGGGGAAGTACCCCTTCCCACTGAATTCATCGGAAAGGGTAGATTAGCTTTGCACCTTCTAGTTCTCTTTTAATTACAACTGCAGTTTTCTTCCCTGACCACAGGACCCATGATCCACTCTGTGCACAAATTGGATACAAAGCAAGAGAATTAAGAACTCACAGGCAACCACAAATCTGGCATTTCCTCAATCTAGAGTGTTTGAATTTGTGACGTAAATAACAGTCTTTTTACGATGTGGTATAAAATCTATAAAGAAAAAAAATAAAAGATGCTCAGACCTTGCCCTTGCCCTAGAGAACACACAATCCTCCTCCTTGCAGGGGTGCAAGAGTTTTATCAGATTTACCAAGCATACATGAACAAGGGGCTAACCTAAATGTAGTTTGTTTATATGCACATGTCTTTATCAGGCAAGCAAAAGTAATTATCTCAGAATTTGGTGGGAGCTGAACTTGAAATACCTTTTCTTGTGGTAACACATATGCATTGCCAGTTAACTATCACAGAGCAGACTAAGTATAGTTTTGATTATATTGTATCCCTTTTTTATTATCAGTCAAATAGTTTTTCTAAAAAGTGTCAAATTAGTTATTTAAAAAGTTGTGGTGAACTCCCAAAACATGCCTTAAATAAGGAACATTTGTGTGTGTGGCTACACTTCCTCATTCATTTCCATGAATAATATTCAAAGGTAGTCTGGTCTATTCTCAGCCTGTCACCAAATCATCAAGCAAGTTATCATGAAACGTAGTACATGGTGCCTGCCTTCCGTTTTCCTACAAGCCCATTAGCATGCACACAGGGAAGTAGTGGAAAGAAGGAGGAAAAGATTAGGCTTGACCAAATTTCACCATTTAGATGGATACAATGACTATACTCACTAATTGCAAAAGTGGAAAAGAAACCAAATTAATAGAGCTTTGCACTCTGTGCAATTCATAGTTGTTTCTCCTATTTGGGTCATGTTTTCCTAAAAAGCGTGAGAAGCTAAAGCCACAATACAAGGAAGGGTCTGGTAATTAAAGAGGTAAGAAGCTCGTTTTCTTCCCAAAGGATGCAGAACACACTTATGTGCATATACAGAGTAAGCATAAACTCTACAGCATGTCCCAAAGAAATAATATAGAATTTAGATACACAATACACAATCTCAAGAGGCCTATCACAAAATAGCATTCAGAGATTGCCACAAAGAACTACCTGGATACATAAGCCTGTCTACTAAGTGATGCCCATTTTTAAAGTTAAAATAGGTTTTCCTTGATATATCCTTTTGCATTATACCATCTTTGAAAAATGAGATATTTTAAATCTAAGATAAGTGTAGGTCTTGAAAAGAACATCTCATTCCTTCAGTTATTTCTCAATAAGATTTTAATTACATTGCTAACACCATCTTTTGAACTGAAGAATCTTAACTTGCAAGTCATAATTTAGGCACAACTTTACTCTTAGAAAGCACTAGAGTAATTCAGAGACCTTTATCGTAGTAAACAGAATCACCGCTCAAACCAGAAAAACCTAGAATTCAGGAAATCAAATTAAAGATTTTCTGATAAAGATTTTAGATGCTCAAGTCAAACATCTGAAAGAATCCAGACAAGCTGAAAAGCTACATATTGAACTCATATTCTACTGTAAAACTGCCATTAAACTGGAATAAAATTTTTTAAACCAGAGTAGTGTTAAAGAAGAAACTTTTGGAAAATTGTATCTTTGACATTCACAGAAAGTAGGATTTTATATAGACCCTTAACTTTTTTCCCTGTTAATCATAACAACCTTCATTCCACATGCAACTCCAGCTTTCGCCCACAGTTACTCCAATGCAATAGTGTTTCTGGAGTTTTAACGAAACAGTACGTGGCAGATAGTGACAACAAGAGACAAAAATCTACAGCTGATCTGTTAAAACCAAAACAGAAATTGCACAAAATAAACAAAAACTGCAACAACAAGGGATTCTAAGGTATTCACCTCTACATTCATCACAGAGAAAGACCTTCTTAGTCTTTTTTACACTGTTTATGAAGTAAGTTGAAGACTGAGCTCAATAGCTGTGACATGGTTAAAAATAGCTGTATGGCTTAAGCATGGCAACTCATACTGCTCCACAGGAAGAATTATTCTCCTGGTCAAAATATTTGCCTTTTCAATGAGCTGAACTTTCAGGTCATCTGTTAACAATGTAGATTCTTTCCTGTCTAGAAGAACTTCATTGTCTCTCCTTTAACAAATAGCAGGGTATTGTACCCAGCTGGTTGCTAATTCACACAATTATCATGTAAAAATCTTTCAAAATGCTATATAGAAGATGTATGTATTGCTTGGATAATCACATATTTTGATTTAATAAATCTCATACTTAATTTCTCTGTATGCGTAAAATAAAATTTAAACTCATCTTTATTATATCCTCACCCCACATCCCCAACCCTCTCTTTCCCTTCTCTTTTCAGCCTTCCCTTCAAAAACAGACACACATTACAGCTGAGTACAGGGTGCCTTTGATGCTGAAAACACTTTTGTCAGATTTTGTAGATGACCTGTGTGAGCAATGATCATTTAGTTTGCCTTCCTGTATAACAGATAATTTCACTCCAAAATTCCTGCATCAGGCCATCACATTGTGCTTGAACTAAAGACATCTTTTTGGAAAAATTCACAGCTTTTTATTGCTGACGTATCCAGAACATCGTTAAATAAACTGTTCTGATAGATAACTGCCTTCAGTTTTAAATTTATTGTATTTCTAGAAGAAACACACCCGAGTTCAGCTTTCAGCTCCTGTATTTTGTCATACCATTGCCTACTATACCTAAAGGGCTGTTCCTTCTGAAATCTTTGCCCCATAGTTACAGTCACTTCCCAAACTTCCCTTTGCTAAACTAAATGGACTGAGCTTCTCCAGGCTCTTACTATACGCCAGCATTTGTTCGCTTACTTGTTTTTAAGGTTTTTAATTGCCCTTGACAGGTTTTTCCAAATCTTTTTAAGTTTATCTAGGTTTTGGAGGGTTTTTTTAAGCTCAAACAGGATGTAATTTTCTAACATTATCTCACTAGAGCTATACAGCAAAATAAAAGCACACCTGATTCTACTCGGGATCCCCTATATCCATGCCAAGGGACTGCACTGTGCATTTTAGCTACTGTACCATATCACCAAATTACTCCTTTCCAAGTACTACTCTCCATCCTACATGTATGATCTTACTGTCTGGACAGATACATTTAGCTATATTAACATATGTTGAAATGATCCCTATTAACTAAGTACAGACCATCCTTCACACTTATTAATCCATCAGTTTTTGCACGTATACATTTTACCAGAGATTATATTCTATTTTCCTCCAGATCATTATCCAAATCCTCAAAGCAATGGGCTGTGAAAAAATCCTATAAAATCCAACATGAACGTCCTTCATTTATTACTGCTTTATGATCTGCCAATTAACCAGTGTGAAATGTATTTAACATGGGCCATGTTGACTTAGCAAAGAGCTAGGTTTTAAAAATCAGAGTACCATGTAGTACTGCATCAGGTGCCTTATGAAATCTTACTATACCTATATGAGTATCTTTGTCAACCAAAAACTTTCAGCCTCAGAATAAAGAAATAAGTGCAAACAGGTTCTAATCATGATGAACAGCTGGGCAAGCAGAGACTCTGCTTTCTTCAATTTTCTGCTAAGCAATTCTCATTTCAGCCTTTCCACAGTTCTTTCTCTGATCATTATCAACCTGTCCAGTCTAGTATTTATGTTATAACCTGGTCTATCCTAACTCATTTACACTTCTACTACAATGAAACTTAAAACAAAATACGAAAGCCAATACCTTAGATATCTTCAGCTGGTTGGGGTTTTTTGTTTGTTTGTTTTAAATCCTGACTCCTGTAGACTAAAGAAAAAAAATTGAATTTGTTTGTTCCTGCCAGAATAAAGAAATATGTTTTGTAAGTCACTGTAAATTGTGAACACAACATCCAGATTTTGGCCAGAGAACAGTATTTTGACTCACAGCATGGTTTTTAAAAAATCACAGAATAATGTTTTTTGTGGTATTTCTGTCTCTCCTCAACTATTATTGTCCCTATCTAGCAGATGCATGACATTACTAGCATTTTGTTGCTCTCAATAAATAAGATAATTTTTATATTGTTCTTAACACCATTGATAGAAGGTTTATGATTAATGTCTATATAATCTACTACGAATGGTCTTTTTGTTGTGACAGCTAATAGTCACTACTGCTCATGTCATTTTCTCTAAATCTTCATTCATTCAAATCTTCACCTCAGCCTTACTACGCTATGACAGTTTCATACCTATCCTTAATGACTTTTCATTGTAAGAATTACAAATTCCCCTGGGTAACTTTTATTTTTAAGTAATATAACTTCGAGATAAAATTATTTTCTTTATATTTTCAGTAAAATCTGTATTACATTATTTTTAGGAAATCATCCTTTTAGAAAAAGTGATTATATATTATTGGCAAGGCCTGTACTGGATAGAGCAGATTCAAATAAGCAACAATAACTATCACTGCTGATTGTTTTTGTGGAGTGAGCTTATACTTCATTTCATTCTTGTCAGAAGAGTAAAATTGAATGGAACAGAATTTCTTATTCTCAGAAAAGTATGATGAATGACCTGCACATATTAGAAATTCTGGGAAAATGTTATTAACGAGCACCTAATGTAATCTCTCTGAAATAACAATGCATAGTTTCTTTGCATCTAATGTTTAAAGAAAGATCAAAATGAAAATATACCTTTATCTGTATAAAAAGAAAGTTCAGACCTTACAGAACTTTCCAAGGCAACTCTCTATCCTTAAGTGTACATTTTGTTTAGTTGCTTTTATCTTGCAAATAATCAAAATTAGAATGCAATGTTTAATCCTTGCTTTCTGGGTGTAAAAAAACCCAGCGCCTGGGCCAGACTGGCTGTTAAAACAATGTCAGAATTGAACCATGAAGGAAAATGGAAGGGGCAATAATAATGGCCCAATTTCATAATTTGATTCTGCTCTTAATAAAGTGTGGCACTCAATAAAACTGGCACAGTGGAAGTCTGTTTGACTTAGTAATTTTCTCATAAGTAGTCTAAAGTGTTCGTTGTTTGGTTTTGATTTTGGTTTAATACATTGTTGGCAAGTAAATAAATTTGAATATATTGGATTGAGTTTCCAGACTATGATCAACAGACTTTTTTAAAACTAACTGTAATCTTGTTTTGTACTTTTTTTTTTTTTTTTTAACTAAATGAAGCACCAATGCCAATGGCTGGCAATGCCATGACACTGTACTGGTTTAGAAGCAAAGTATAGCTTTTCAACTTATTGCTACATGCACCTGTTAAAACAATGAGTCATCTGAATATACATTCACACAACCTTAATTTTTCTGTGCTACACCCCTGAAATAACCAACATTTTAATCTATTCTATGTTTTTAAACTGCATATGAATGCAGACTACATTCGTGATAAGTGTATTAAATCTTTCCAATAAAAGAAAATTGTCTGTAAAATGCTGAATACATAATCTACGAATGCTGAATACATAGTCTTTTTATCATCATATTTAACATTTAGAAATAATACATTTCTTAATTAAGAATTAGCTACACCTAAATAATTGACAGGATATTTTTCCTTAATGCAAACAAAATATGGGCCACACACACACAGAGAACCGAGAACATTGGATTTGGGGCACTTAAAACACTTGGCTGCTTTCTAAATTCTCACTCAATGACTATCTCTATGTTCCCAAATCCTTCCAGAATACAGCACTAGCCTTGCAGTCTTTGGTATTAGTAGGTATTATTCTTTCCTAACCAGTTCTTATTTATTGGAAGGAGTTAAAGAGCAACACAGTTTACTTTCCTTATCAGTTTTCCCACCTTCACTTAAACACATTCAAAGTGAAAATAATTTGTTCCTGCGAGTGAAACTGAAACCAAAAGTAATTAAAGCGTAAGTTTTTCTACCCAAAAGATATTAACAGCACTTTGAACTTTAATTCCAGTGGAGGGGCTAAAAATGATCTTTATGAATATCAGCATTTTAAATGAAATGCAGCTTGAAGCGAGCTCAACTACACGGAGACATCCTGTCCCATCCCACTCCCTGCCCACCGCCCACTCAGAGAATAACCAGAATCCTTAGAAATACATGCTACTTTTAACTACGCTTGTATGTCACCCCCATCTTCAGACTGGGTTTGCACAACAGCATCAGAGCATAATTACAATATATTCAAGGTGGACAGGGAAAAGACAGCCCTGCACCGCGGCAGAATTTTCATTACTCATGTGGCACACTAAAAGTAACAAAAAGTTTCAGCAAGGTTTGTAACCGCTATGCTTAAAGTAAAATTCAGAGACTTGTTAATAAGTAGCAGTTACGCAGCACTGAGAAGTAACTGGAATCCCAAATTGTTGCAAACACGAGTTTTCCATTTTCACATTAAAACTGAAGTGCAACCAGCCACTAAAAGTATACAGCACAGCGTCTTCTCCTCTGAACGTGACCGCCCCATCACTCGGCGCAGCCCCTTTCTCACGGGCGCTGCTCCTCGCCCTGTCCCTGCATGGTGCTGCATCACCTCAAGGTGCAGGCCAGGGACGCGGGCTCTGTGAGGCAGCACAAGCCAAGGGCAAGAAGCTGTGCAGCCACGCTGCAGGTCAGTCCAGCAAGTTGATCCAGCTGAAAATTAAACATGCAGTTTGATGGATCCCCCCCCTTTTTTTTTTTTTTTTTTTTTTTTTTTTTTTTTTTAACAGAGCCAAGTCATTGCTGCAACCATCCCCCCACATCTACCCAGCTTTTTGTCATGTCTCCCTTCAACCACGCCATATATTTCTGCTCCTTTACTTGAAGTGGCACCTCTTGGATTTCAACCTGAGTCAGTCAGAAAACTGCCAGAAAATTATTTCTACAAAAGCAGTGGACAGCCTTCACTTAGGCAGGCTTCCTTAAACAGCATTCACCTGACCCACTGACACAAATCAGTGCCGGTGCAAAGGAAGAGGGAAGAACGAGTGTCTTGCTGGAGGAGGCAGTAGTGACAAGCAAGGCCCACAGCACTTAAATTTGCTTATGGTGTAGAGAACAGAGCCCTCAGACTCCCAGTTGAAAGTGGACAAGGAACAGATAGTCTCCTTCCTTAGTATTTAGCCTGTTTTGAAACTAACTTTTAAACATCACACTTCTCAAAGAAACCTTAAGGGAAGAGAAGGAAACTGACACAAACGCTGTCAGGATACATAGACTTCTTCCCCTAGTCTCAGGGCTCACTCACTGAGGCTGTCCTTCTGTGGACATCACTTGGTGGCTCAATAGCTCAAACGACCTTCCACACCTGCTTCATCATCCTGGCAAATATGTGTATGCCATGCACTGAACCAGACTGAGGAACAGATTCAACCAAATAAACATTTTTAGAGCCACGGGTTTTTGTTTGGTTGTTTTTAATTATGTCACATCAACTTTCCAATCTTCTTAGCATGTAGCCAAGCTGCCATTGTGGCTCAACAGAAGGAACAGAGGAGTGGTTGGAGGAATGACCTTCTGAAGGCAATTATAAAGCACTGTCACCCAAACACCTTCTGAGATTTAATGTAAAATGAAGTAAAATACAACAATTATGGTTGAAAAACATAACTTGATCAGTTACTGTCACTCAGATAACAAACCTTACAGATAACTTACATCATAGTAGCTCAGTGCTATGCCTAAACATTTCATGCTTCAACAGCACAATCCCTTAACAACATTCACCTACTAACACAGTTTACAGTCCCAAGGGAAGGCCTGTAATGAATGAAAAGTTGGGTATTATCCTGCATTAGGTTCAGAAGATAGTAGAAAAAGGAAAAACCTCAGTGCTTAGCAGTTCACATTAACTATATTTAACTTAACTGACTAAATTAACCCAGCTAGCCTTTCTATACCTCTTTGTAGAGAACAGGGATGAAGTCTGATGACCTTCTAGAGGAATTTCACTTAGATGGTCTGAATGCCCCTCTGGGTGACTCTCATCACTGATTACAGAGGATATCAAAGATAACTCTGCATGCTAGTTAAATGCTTCTCTGCAGTTAGCCCCACCAAAACCAAAACCAAACAAAACAAAAAAACAACATAAAAGGAAGACACGTTTGTCTGTGGCTTGTACTTGTAGCATAGCTTCTCTCTCTAAGACCCAAATCAGCCTGCTCTACTTTATTCTAAGATGTTCTGACAATATTTACTGGGGGGGGGGGCAGGCAGGCAGGAGAAAAAGAAGGCTTCATTCTGTTTGTGCTTTGATTCACAGATTCAAACTTTGTCAGGGAGATGAGCAAATGATTAGCAATCATCTTTGAAATATGCACTCTGTGTGATATGCTCAGTGCTAGACTAATTATGACAGAGGAAAGAGAGAATTAAATTTTTCAAGACAGCATTCAGGTGTCCTAATGATGAGATCTTCCACTTTTCCCCAACAACCCCTGCCTACCCATTTTTCTACAAAAGATAAGGCAGTTCTAGCAGGATATGCCTTTTCTCCTCTACATAACGAAGTTCTAGTTTCTTGCTCAGAAAAATAAAAATCGTCCTTACTTTACAATCAACAGACAACTGATTCCACACTGAAAGTGCCCTTTTCTGAACAAGTCAGATAGAAAAGATTCTTCTGGACTGAAAATGAGAGACAGGTATTGGGAAGACACTGGGAAGGTGGAGCTCAAACATTTGACAAAAGGGACAAATGAATAAAAAGGGAGCATTTGTTTAGTGAAAAGCAGAACATAAATTTATCACAATGTTCCACAGTCCAATCAGTACTTTCTTCTTCCTCTTCTCATAATTTACTATGTCTCAGTATACTTTAAGACTTTATTTAGCATATAAGAATCTAAAATCCCTTCCTCCAAATTAATCACTTCTATTCACATTTTAGTTCAAGCTTCATAAATATAAACAAGAGTACAGAAGAAAAATTTAAAAAGCAAAATAAAGCATTATTTTACTAAGGGAAAGAATAAAACCATATATACATGTAGGTTAGAATAGTGACTTATTAATTCCCATTATTTATGAAAACATTCATCATGAACAAGCAAAAAAGCCAAAGGACATTATTTTTACTTGACAGTAAGAATGTCATTACAAAGCAAATTATTTTGTGTGCATGCAAGGAATCCATTTTGTATACATTTAATAGCTTTGATTAGAGATATATATGTTCAAGTGCAGAGGATTAAATTCTTTAGACTAAATTAGGTTGTAATTAACTTGAGTAAGGACTTTAACATTTAATAATTCAATTAATATTGAATATATTCAAATAACAGACAGCAATAAAGACAGGAACTTCCCATTTTACATACCCATACCACTAAAGAATGACTGACCAAGATCTTCATTGCACTGAAAAAAAATAAAAATGTATCTCATACTATTTTAACTCTAACATAACTGCCAGCTGTCCATCACTCATTGCTTTTCATGAGTATCCAAAGATATGAAGAACTAGAGCATAACAAACAATTTTATCTGGATAAACAGGGGAAAATTACACAGCAGTAAGTATAAATGAATAACAGTAAAGTTTCATCTGTCACCATGGGTGGATCAAGATCTAACATTTGTGGGGACAGAAACCATATGACATCCTAGTGCTCATTCTATCTCCTCTACTAAATCCATGTTTTGCCACTAATGGCAGCAGAAATAACCTCCAAAACACTGTCTTATTCAATATACTTGTTCTGTGTTGCAAGTTTCAGGGCAAAACTGAACTTGAAATTGCAACTGATCTTTGTAAAGAATTGGTTTTAAAGATAAGGTGTTTTAATGATTTATCTCAATAAGTATTTTTTTTCTTTAAATTCAATAAAAGACAAACAACCCTGCTATTAAATCTTTACTGATAAGAAAGTATAAAAGCATGGCACGGTTTGCATACAATTATGACACGTGTATCCTGCTGATGAAAAAATGAGCAAGATCCCATCCTTGTGTGGTTTTAAAGATTTGTGAGGTAGTGGTCCTTCATATATTGGGTTTCTGTAGTCATGGACATAAGCTGTCAAATCAACAACTTCTTGATGGACTGACTTCCATGTTTTAACACTCCTACAATGTTAGATTTCAAAGAAGCATCCTTAAATATAATAATTTCCAATGTCTCACTCAGAACCTAATATTTGATTCTTGGGCAGTTGAAATAAATAAGCACAAATCTCAGGAGATATGATGAGTACAGTGCAGGAGAGAGGAAAAACAAATCAATTAAGGAGATGCCCTGATACAGGAGAGATGCCTCTAATACGAGCGAAATAGAATCTGAAACACTGATGGATCTTTTGAAACAGGATGCTACCTTATTTGCCATCAGCATCTGGGAAAAAATTCTTTGTTGCTATTGATCATCATTCGTTGATTACCTGGGTAAAAATACAGCTTTTTCCAATGTTAATTCTCTGGAACTCATGCGTCTCAAAAGTCATAGGATAACAAACTCATCCTAGACTTCTGTATTACATTATCTTATGGATGTTTTTTCCAAATTAAAACGAAATAGAGATCAAGTGTCCTTTACTCTCCCACCCAACACATACCCTTTCATACAATCAAATCAAAACATGAAGTACATAATACTAAGCATCTGAACCAGACAGAGGAAAGAACAAATTTGAAAACAATTTGTAAGCTGCGCTTTAACCTTCTCTAGCCATATACATACACTATAAACCACCTGGTGTGCACTGGCAGTTTAAATTTTAACTTTGAAACTTCTGACCTTACTATATCATAAATGAAAAGTGATTGACTCCTCTAAAACTGCACTAATTCAAAACTTCCATTGCACTTGGGAATGTTTGGACACCCAGTTATTCCTTCAGCTGCAAAGAACGGTGGTGAGCTGTTCCTATAGATGCCTTGGTCTATCAGGGGAAGAAGCTCTAAAGTATCACTTCCAGGAAGCATTAGAAATTGTTTCACCGGAAATGCTCACTCAGCTGACTGTTGAATTGCTTTGAATACATCTATTTAGAATAACTGTATTTATGATCTAATTCCACAGAAAAGTCCACTAAGAACAAAAGCTCGAGATTCTCAGTCTGATGTAAACATCATTGCTTTTACTTTCTCTCTGTTTCTTTGTTCTTAGAAAACACTGTTAATCAAAGGTCAAGTTTGGTCCTTACCTGTGACCCAAACAAGTGAGAAAAAAATGTACCAGCATTGAAAACATGAGGGGCCATCTAAGAGTTACAGTACAGAATTACTGTATAGCAAAAAGCCTACAGTGAAAAAAAAAAAA
>VZTL01037294.1:0-11499 GCA_013400535.1 Scopus umbretta | reverse complement strand
GATCCCTCGGACCAGCCGAGGCCTCCCACAGAGAACTGCAAGAGGAGCAGCACCCCTCTGTCTAGCACTGGTCGAGGGTCCAGATCCTCAGATAGGAAAAGGCAGAGACTGTTTTGTACTACTCACAGCGCTCTTTGCTTTGGATATCCCAGACCCAAACGGGCTTGCACAGCCATCCACGATATCAACACCCACCAAACAGACCACCAGCCACAGCCTCCTGTCCCCATTGCCCCACTCACACTACAGGTGCTTTCCTCTTACATGCAGGAGTTGAGTGTCAAAAACATGGACGCTGGGCTCTTAAAATGAACAAATGTTTCTGTGCTCCATCAACGTTATCCCTAGTCTTGGGCTAGATTTTAATTTATTTTAGAATAGTCTCCAGCCAGTGGCTGGTGCAGTTCTGTGTGGAACTAGAGACCAGATGGGCAGAAAGAGACATTTATCCAGGGCAACAAAGCACAGCAGTCAGGCATGCCTGATGTGTCAGGAGTTATTTACTGGTCTTATAGCACCTGAGTGTTGTACACAGCATGCTCCACCCGCTGCCCCAAGCTCGTTTGGGCAGAGGTTGTTCAGACATGTCTCCTCACAACCCTCTCTGTGTAGCTTTCTTTTCTCACTTCCAGGAGCTGCTAGAGAGTGGTCATTTCTCCCTCCCACCTACAGACTAAGAAACCAAGGAAGCACAACAGCAGCTGTGTCACTCTTCTCTAGAGCAATAATGAACAGAAAGTGCACTAATTGACTCCAACACTGCAGGAGCCAGCATATATACTCACTGCTACCTCATAGCATCAGCCCAAGGCTCTGAAGATTTGTCATCTGTTTGGAGAGGTCTCCAACACTTTTACACAACAGTAATGTATGTGATTATTTTCAAGCATTGGAACAGGCTGCCCAGGGAGGTGGTGGAGTCACCATCCCTGGAGGTGCTCAAAAAATGTGTAGATGTGGCACTTCAGAGCATCATTTAGTAGGCATGGTGGTGTTGGGCTGACGGTTGGACTAGATGATCTTAGAGGTCTTTTCCAGCCTTGATGATTCCATGATTTCCTATTATTGAGGTGTCTGACATCACTATGTAACATCACCTTGGTCCTTCACACAGATCTGCTAGCCTCAACCTCCATGCCATGATAGCAAACTGAAGAAGAGAAAGTTTGGCAGGTGTCCTCTTTCTGGCAGGCAAACTTGGCTGTTCACATCACTAAGCCCTCTTGGCCTTCATATCCATCTTCTCTACATTAGTACTGAGGTATTATTAAAACCAAAGGTAACCCTCCCAGTAATGTAAACTTGCTTCCACGCAGAAATATTTTCCTTTTTCATATAGCTCCCCTCTTATGGTATTTCATACCATTATTACAGGAACAATTGTTCCGCTTCAGCAGGTTTTCAACCAAATCTCAGGCTTTAAACAGGACATGTTCAAATAGTCTTCTTCCAAGTACTATCTTACCGTCCATGCAGCCCTGCTGCAGCCTTAAATCCATACCCTTCTGATGCTGGGCAGGCTGACTTTTACAGGGATACAAGGAAGTGCTCAAATGTGTAATGAAGAAAAGATGCTTCCTTAGCAACCTAGTCCTCATTTATTTTATAATGAAAAATGCAATACTTTCTCATTTACCCAGGCACTTACATTTACTTCAAAATGAAATCTGAAATGTTGCTGAAAATATAAAATTTCCCTCCCACATCTACCTTCTAGATTAATTGGCACAATACATATCAGGCCACAGTTTATTAGAGCATTAAACTGAACTTTCCATTACCAAAATCTATGGTTTGAGAAGACAATATAGATTAGTTCGTAAACATTTCATTTCTCCACCAACGTAGCAATGACAGGTACCAACACTCCTAAATCAAACTGTTTGTTGTAAAAGAAAGGCTATTGACAATCCTCTGGAAAGGTCTTGCCCTAAGAAATGAATGAAGGAGATTGATAAAAGCAATGAAAATGCACATGCGTATTTCCTCAGCAGCATGAAAAGTATTTCAAGAGGGATTGTTCATGCCAGTGAAAAGAAGCAGCAATTATAATTATTATTTGCCATTATACTTTTAAGCAGACAAATTCATTTTTATTGTGTCTCTGTAGTTTACATACATTGTTTATTCCCTTAAGGGTGTACAGTCTTCTGCTGGATGAAGGGCATTTTGGCACAGACAAATGTCACAGGGTGAATTTCAGCCAGCGACATGGCTCCGAGGGAATTCAGCTCCTGCCCCACCTCAGAAACATCCACTGGAGCTCACTTGGCCTCTTCATAGTCTCATGAGTGAAACCAGGCCATGAGGAGCATGTTAAGAGAGGGACCAGGACAGGTGGACAGTACAAAGTCTTGAGAAAGCCAATGGCGAAAGCAACACCTCACGGTGGCTCCTCAGTTGTGTTCTCTACAGCCATCTGGAACATTTCTCCTTGGTGCACTGTTCTCTGTGCTGACCTTTTCCTTTCTCACCTCCCTGTTGTATGCCAGACAGCAAAAGGGACAGACCGCTGTGCCTCTGGTCTACATCAGAGCACGTAGGTTTGAACAATTTCCACCCTCTTTTGAGCGTACCTAGCAGGACAGTGCTGTGTAGTACAGGTCATACCCATTTTCCCATGAAGGCTGATCCTTCAAGGAGGAGCGAGAAGGAGTGTGTAACACCTCACCAAGTCTGGCCACACTTGAGATTATTTTCCCAGGGCTCTACAAGGACCAAGAGATCACAAGTGAACCCCAAGCATCACATGGAATAAGAGTAAATCTCTCTCTCTTTCATGGTTGCCACGAAACTTGTGAAGCAGGCTTAGAAGTGAGAACATGAAGAAACAAAGCACCCATAATTCATTACATTTGGGGAAAAACAAGTCTCGTGTCTTTAAGCCAATCACATTTGTGGGCTTTTGGATTTGAAACTTGATTCGCACTTTGTGTAGACTTGCAGTTGGGAGCCACAGAATGCTTGTACTGCAGGGAAGGAGCCTTATAATAAGACCAATTAAAAGAAAAGTTCCTTTTCAGAATTAAAGCATTATTTAATTCAAAGCCCTTTCTGGAACTGGCACAGTTGCATGAGTTTTGTTTAAAAATCTCTACAGCATAGCCATGCTTAACTTTTCACAGCAACATGTAAAGAAAGACAAAATACTGAAGAAACCCTGCAGGCAGGTATAGCTTGTAGGAAGGTCAGCATAGCACAGCTGTCACAACCTCAAAAGTTAAAATTTATTATCACAAAACCCTCTATCAGATGTCGCCTTCATTTCTATCTCCTGCATACACTTCAAAGAAGCATGACAGTGATCGTCTCTGCCCACAGCTACAGCGAGGATAGTGGTATTTAGTTTCCTACAACCTAACTAATTAGCTAGTCATAACAACATAACCCTCATCCGCTCTGCAGTAAGTTTAGCATGTCTGGGGATACCACATAGTATTAAGTGCTTGGAGAGAAGTTACAGAGTGCCTGTGGGTCAGTTTTAAAGCCTTACAAGAAATTATGACAGAATAAGGCCTTAAAATAGCTACTAAAAAAGAAATTGCCATCCACCCCACCATTAAAATGCAGAATAGCATAGAGATCTACTTCCCAAAGCAAGCAAGCGAAGTTTCTAGACTGTTTTCCAGTGTTTCTGGTACTCAGGTCTCTTTTCTCTGAGGGGAAGCTCCTCTTCGCAGGCTCTCAGTCCCCATTAACCCCTTTTCCAGGGCTCAAGCAAACACATGCTCTGTTGAACCCCAAAAGCCCTGGCAAAAATGAGAGAAAGCTACACCTCCTTCCAGGTAAAAAGGACTAATTGCTTCCCACACTCTTGTTACGGAAGATGCGCACATCCTAAACTGGATATCATTCCAGGAACTATGCAACCATTGCATATGTTAACATGCCATATACACCTGGTAACCCAGGAGAAATTGGGGATGGGTATTGTATGCTTACTCCTTAGGCTATTACACTCCTCAGCTCTATCAATTCAGAGACACAAAATCAAAATAAGTTTCCTCTTTTATCTTTCCAAATATCAGCTCTCCAGGCTGTTTGCTCAGGAAAGCATTTTCTTTGGCTCTTTGTGAGACAAAAAAACAGATCCATTTTTTACTCCATGCTATACTGAACACTACCATTTTTCAAGTTGTCCTCCATGCAAATGGCAGTGCTTATTAACTGCCTCATTAGTTTAAGAAGTGGTTACAGTTCAGAGTTTCTCATCTGTAACATTTCTGTATATCTGAAAAGTGAAGTTTGTTTTTAGAAGACAACAAATAAAACACCTCTGCCTTTGTTTAACTTACAAGGTTTCCTCTGGTCTGTTCCTTAGTCATTCAGGAATGTATCTGATCTCCTGAGCAAGGGTTGATGTTATTACTG
Organism: Scopus umbretta; assembly: GCA_013400535.1. Lineage (NCBI taxonomy): Eukaryota > Metazoa > Chordata > Aves > Pelecaniformes > Scopidae > Scopus > Scopus umbretta. Next base: position 7,128 of record VZTL01037294.1, on the reverse strand, counting down.
TATCTCTTGCACATCCCTCATAGAATAAAAACCAGCAATTAGTTGAATGCATACAGGCCTTACCACACATAGCAAGAACACCTTTTCAGAAAAGCAAGACTTATCTGCCTTCTTCGCAAGCTTGCTAACATTGTGAAACAAGCTATACAAGGAAAACAGGCCAGTGTCTACACAAGCTCAGAGTTCAGCCCTACCACCACAAGGCAGCCTTTCTAATCACCACAGTGGTAATGCAACCATCCCAGCATACCTTTGTACATCCTCTGAGCTCAACACCTACACCTGTGCAAGGGTGGTTCTTGAAAGCAGCAAAGCACCTGTTAAAGAAATCCCTCTTTCCTCAGTGCGGATTAAACCCATTACATTAATTTGCCTGGTTCAGTAGTAGTAGCTTCCATTACACCATTTCTGCCAAATTTGGTGCTATTCTTCTACAAACAAGCCAAATCTCTCCCAGCCCCTTGCTAAACTGGGGATAAGAAAATTTACTTTGCTATTTCCCTGGACTAATAGGTACAGTCATGGCTGATCAACAGCTCCTGGTCTCTGTGTCTAACACAGTTAGCACAAAGCATTGGGAATGAGTTCATACCACATGCTGAAACTGAGACCTCTCACGCCCCTTTCCCAACACTAATACTGAATTGGTGAGAATGTTTGTGGTTAATGGCTGAGTTAGGCTGGATCTCACCTGAAGACCTGTGGAGGAAACGGTGAGCAGCTTGTTAAAGCTACTGCATCCAAGCCTCCAGTAACTGTTAACTGAAAAAAAAAGTGTTGAAATGATACATAGGTATTCTGCACATAAAAACTATGTTGAAAGAGCAGAAAAGCTACCGAATTTAGGATTAGGAAACCCTAGCATCAAATTACTTGGCACTTACAAAGAAAGAGTCATTCATGAGGATGGACGTCAGTGTTTTCTTTATCATCTGAGTTCTGTTAAACCAGCCCAATGGAGCAGCTTTTTCCCAACTACCAAACAAATAACGAACATGAAGTCTGAAACTGTAAGTATTGATATTGCTTGAACAGAGATGCTTTAAAACACTATTGGAAGTGCTTATTGCCACCACATAGGATGCCACGCATTTTGATTCTGATATAATAAAAAGTACGGAAGTATATTTTCATCCTTATACAAATACAATACTGATTACACATGCAGGGAGTAGCCCTCTTCTGGGAGATGATGTCATATTTGCACAGCCCTGTTTCACACAATACTTTCAACCTTCAGTAATACCTTAAGTATATTAGTGTCTGCAGTGTTCAGCAAATGCCTTTATATGCCTTTTATATTCACAACCTGCTGCTCTGGTCTATGTTACTTGAAAACTAAGTGCATATTTAATGGTCTGCAGCTGATTTACATATGACAACAGCTCTGATCAAGAGACAAACTTTGCTGAAATTTTGAATTCTTCATAGCCATCTTTGAGAACTTTTATCCTATGCCACATGCTAAAGTGAATGCAGACTGATGAACACCTGAGTAGCTGAAGTTTCCTTCTTTGATAACAGGCTTAAATTCTCCCTACAGAGGAAACCAGGACTTCACTCTGTAACTTCCATCTTCATTGGGAGTGCTCTCTGAAATAGCTGCTCTTCCTGAGCTTTGGTAGAAGTGATTTGGAATAATTTACTGAGCAACTCACACAGTCATGCTCCAGATCACTACTGCCACACTCTGAAAACTGCTGACAGCTATCCAACTAACAGACAAAGACATGTCGGCACAGACTTCAGGCCAGAATCCTAAATTGGCAACCCTTTTTAAACATGATAGCTTGAAGTTTCATGTTAAAAGACCTGGGGAAAACAAAACCTTGTCTCACGGTGAGAGATCACCTGCCACCATCATCTTCCGGCCTGCCAAGTCACAATCTCATCTCATGGGACTCACGCACCCAACTCCCATGTCCCTTTCCCTGCTGATACCCAGCTATCACTGCACCTCACATGCAGGTCTTGGAGGGTTGTGGCAACTCTCTGGTGCTCCAGAGCACACACTGAAGGAGCTGGCTTTCCTGGTAGCAGCGTGCCTATGTGCCACATGGCCGGAGAGCAAGAGCACAATTGTGGTGCTCCACCAGGATGGAGGAACAAGAGCTGGTTACCAGGGGCCCATGCACTGATGAGGCCCACTTGAAGGCATGGGCATCAGCTGCAGCCCGTCTCTCTCTCTCAAATCGTCTCGCACCCACATGACTAACACTGTGTGACCCCATGCAAAGGTACACTAAGGAGAGTCACGTATCAAGGGAGAAGTAAGCTGAGCGCTCTGCATCTTATTCCAGCTTGCCCTCCACTGTAATGCCAACATAAAAAAGTTGGACGAATAACATGCAGGTCCCCTGATGGGCAGACATGCTAAACTGGCACCTGCGTTCTTCTTGAAAGAAGACAGCACATAAGCTTTAAATAACCTACTCAGAAATCAAACCTCTAGGCTATTCATACCAGATATGAATAGTTGGACACACTCTTTGCAACACAGACTGAAAGTCTAAAAAGGAGATAAAGTGCTTTGTGAGAGGGGACAGTGTGTTTCCAAAACTTCTGGTCAGATCCTGCAGCTTAGCTTTACAATACAGTATCACCATCACACGTAGCAAGACAGAGGAATACACATAACCATAGCTCTTTTAACAGGGCTTTCTATTATTCAAATACATAGACAGCCATCTGACAGAAATCACCTTCAGGGCTTGTACATGGTGTTTACCAGCTGTCAGAAGATCTCACTGAATGACTGATCAGTAAAGAAGAACATATCTGTAAGCAGTTCTTCACTTCAGATTTGTACCTTGGATATCAAAGATTATTTAAAAGCCAAGGACATGCCAATAGCACAGGAAAAGCTCTGAGAGAAATTAGGACATTTGCTTCCAAGGGCTGCATTAACTGGTAGTTCTCTGCATTAAGTTGTCTGTTACCAAAACCAAATCCAACACAACTAGCCCTGGAGGAGAACACTCTTCCACAGCAATAGATGCTGCTGCAGATGTAACAGGACTAACAATGTCCCAGCTCAGGAATACACATGGAAAGTTGTAGGTGACTTATTTGACAGAAAAAATGCATGCAATAAGATTTGTTTGCTCATTTCCTTTAAAATTTATTTTACTTGCAGTGGGAATGAAAGACAGCAAAGAAATCTCTTCTAAGAAAGATAATTCCTTTTATATGGCTATATGGCTATTCTGACCTGAATATACTTGTACAGTCTTTGTGTCTGGAGAACAGGTACTCCTCAGATGAACAACAGGAACATAAAGTTTGACCAAAACCAAAGCAAATTTCATTTCAACCTGGCTTACACCTTTTCTCCAGGTAACCTACAACTCCCTTATTTGCTCGCTTTGTGTCTTGCAAAGCCATATGCATTTTTTTTTAGCAACATAATGCTTTAAATTACATTCACTGTAGTAAACACATCAGCCATTGGTCCCAACAAAGCAGGCACTGAAGAGAACACAGGTCCTTTCCAGCTGTAGCAATGACCTATTAACACTGGAAATCATAAAAAAAAGAACATAAACGGGTGACTCAAAAGAGGCTGTTCAACCAACCCAATTTGTAACAAAGCCCAAATGTCACAGAGTCCTCAGGACAGGGCAGTAACACACTGTACAGGAGCCCACTGACTTGGTGTGTTTATGTCACGTTGGCAACGCTTCTATTATGAGAGGGGTGGATATTGCTAGTGCTGGTATGACTGGGGGTACAGTGTTTACCAGTGTAACAGAGAGATCTTTAGCAGTTTGGAGTCTCAAAAGAAAAAGTCTACCATACGAGAGCAGGAAAGCTACTAATACAGGAGAATTTACACCCAACAACATAAGGCAAACCGTATCCCTCCCCTGAGCCATCCATACCAGAGGTCAGGAAGGATGAACAGGCCATTTACTGGTATGGGAGATGACCATAACACAGAGAAAGCATCACCATGAAGAGAGGGAAAATCAGAATTAGAGACTCACTCTGTGACTATGCCCACACGAGGAATGGAGGTGCAGGGATCAGACTGTGCTAGGAAAGGGTACACCACTGCCACCTAACCCTGGCTACGCTGTGTCTCTGTAAAGTCCCATTAGGCTGCTGTAAGAAAAGCACAATCCCAAACTGGAAACAGTATCTAGAAGGAGGCTGACAGTGCATTTGCACTCTCTGCCCTGCTGCAGTACTTTGTTTTCTGCAAACACATGCAAAAAAAAAAAAAAAAAAAAAGATTGTTCTTAATGTCCATTTTTTTACAACCATCCTTCTTCCCCCAAAAAATGGTATGAGAAATGTCAATCTGTTTGCCACTGTCTGTTTGAAGCATCTCCTGATCCCAGGAACTGATACTTGAAACCTAGACAAAGTTTGCTTTTCTGTGGCTTAGGGCAGGATCTACCATCTCTCAGCTCCCTTATCACTTTACCCTGTGCGTGGGTGATGGGGTATGTCCTGCCAGATCTTCTTGCTACAACAAAGCCGCCGAGACTGTAAACTGGGTAACCAGGGCATCCCCAGGAATGCAGATCTCCCTGTCAGCCTTCTGCCTGCAAACAGACCCAAGACCAGGGTGCTGGACTCACCCTGGAGGCTACACCAGCCCAAGGAGGGCACTCCGTAGGAGGCTCTACCTGATGGGATCTCATAGGCATGCCCAAAATCTTACCTCTGGGCACCCAGATTCAGTAATTCCCACCAAGCTCTGTTTTACTTGTCCTCTCAACTTCCCCTGCATGGTTCCCTCCTGCCAACTCTGATATAATGTGAGATCAGACTCCCAAATGAAAAAAATAGTACAAGTTTTCAGGCTGCAAAGAGTTTTGTAACACAGGTCCTTCTGGCTGTAAGTACAGACAGACAGCTCTCTGCCTTGCCAGTATGTCACACTGAAAACACATATACCCTTCGAGAGGCAAGACTCTCTTCAGGCAGGCTCATCTATAGGAATAGCTATTCCTGTAGTGCCATCTTCTGGCTTAGGCTGTAGGAACACTATAGCTAGAAGTGGGATAGATCAAAAGATAGATTTTTTTTTTAAACTGTTAAAAAAATTACAACAGGTTTAGACTATCGATCAATACACAGAAACACCCAAACCACAGGAACTATCTCAACAGATTATGTACAATTCACCTCCCAGTAAATTATTAGTTTTAAAATGACAAGGTTTTGAAAAATATCTTCTGGGCTGATCTGTTTTGTGTTTTGAGCCATTACAATCTTGCTTTTCAGCTTTTTTTTTATTTCTCAACAAATATCAAGGCTCAAAACTCACTTTTTTGCTTACAATTTTTGTAAAAAAAAAAAAAAAAAGAGTGCTAAAAGATTTTGGTGTGCAGGTTCCTCATATTACAGCCCAACCACACAAGGAGGCTGTGCGGCGGTAGCTTTCTCCCAGGAAGCGGCTGCCACCAAAATGGACCCTCAGGGCTGCTGCCTTCCCCAGTGCTGCCTTCCCCTCCACACCACCTGGAGCAGCCCTGAGGGGCTCAGGTTCACCACACCCTCCCCCCTCCACCCGGTCCCTCACCAGGGCTGGGGTCATCAAGCCCCAAAAAGGCCAGCCTGCCGACTCGGGGAGCAGTGTCAGCCCCGTCCCTGAGGGGCCGCCACCACTACTGCCACCCCGAAGGAGGGATGACGGAGCCATGGCAAAGCGGGGAGCAGTTCATGCCTGGCACAATCACAGAAACAACCCCTGAATACATAATCCCCTTCATCCTGGCAGCCATCTCACCCTCCTTGGGTATGCCTGAGTCGCCTTCGTTCCCACTCCCTTCTGTAATGTGAGCTCAAAACTACATTAGAAAAATAGTAATAATACTGTTGTCCAAAACCGATGCTGTTAGAGATGCCCATTGTAAGGCCCTACCCTAACTGCGCTTTTGTTTAGCAAACAGATTGTCTGAGAGCAGAAGTCTAGGTGACCCTAACTAAGTTATACAATTTGCTTTTGTGTAGTGAACAGATTGCCCGAGAGCAGAAGCCTAGGTGATGCATTACTGACTTGATCAGTAAACCATGAGAAGTTACTTAAGATCTGCCAAGAAGGGGCAGGGGGAGATCACGACCACTGTTGTCTCACAAGGGGAGTTTGTTACCCAGTGTGCAACAATCCAATTCACACACTGAGTCGAGATATCGATTTTATTTCATTTCTGCACAGAGATGGGTGCTAGGTAGTAATTCCACAAAGCCAGCATACTGAACGAGACTTTCTGAGCCTTATTTATACACAAATCTTACATAGTTAGTAATTGTTTTTTACACTGATTGGTTNCGACTCGGTGTGTGAAGATGGGCTTATTGCACACCGGGTAAATGAGCCTGATTTGGGACAACAGTTTTGGTGACCCAGATGGGACTGCACTGAAGAAGCCTTGCCTGGATCTACTTGCTGCAGCCAGCAGGGAGTACTGGACTGACTGGGCTCCGGCACACACTGGATAGTTTTTCGGGTATGCCGTCGACTCATCTCCTTGCTGGGTGGTAAGCGACACAAAGGTGCAATGCTAAATCTAGATACTAAATCTGAATTCTGGTATTCTGGTGGTATTTGTATCTGACACTTGGTATTTGTCTGAATCTGAGTCTGAATACCTCTGCATAAGTTGCTCCATGGAAGGAAAAAGTTACAGAAGGTGCATGATGTGGAGGATATGACTTCTGCACAGCTAATAAGTATTGCTTATGAGGTGTATAATAATAGAGAGGAAGTGGAAAAAAGAAAAAAACAAAGAGATAGAAAGATGCAAGCTAGCTTGTTAGCTGCTGCAACAGTGAGTGCCTCTCAAAGAGAGGGAGGAAAGGGCTGGAGAGGAATGGCAAGAAGAGGATGGAGTCAAGGATATGCACCCCGGCCTTTAAGCGATAGCCCGCTTGGGATAAATCAATGTGCATAATGTAGACACTGGAAAAATGAATGTCCCAAACTGAAAGAAGGGAGAACAATCCCCAGTAAAGGGGGGGGGTCAAGTGCCAGAGGCACATTTGTTGATGATGGGGACTTATGACTCCAAATGAAGGGGTCCAGGGGTGAATTTAACAATTTCCCCAGCAGATCCCCTGGTTCCAGTTCATCTGGGGAATGAGATTATAGAAGTTTTAGTTGATACAGGAGCCACT